>CABFOW010001621.1:95596-109837 GCA_902141385.1 Timema californicum
CCCCCCCCCCTTCTCACACCACCTTTTCCCTCAACTTTTTAATTATGTTACAATCTTGATTGTTTGAACCCCCAACCCTCTCAAGCTAGTTTCTGGTGAGAAGTGATATGTTTGGGGAGAGGGGGTGGCATACCATAAACTACAGCATAACACTCTAAATATAGGCCTGCGGCAATATCCGAGGTGCCACCACACGATACCCGTTGTATGATTGTGACATGTTACTCCTGTAGCCGAGATTATAATAAGTTTGACTATACTATATCAAATTTAAAAAAAAAATACAAAACAATAACTATGATTTTTAATAATGTTCATATTTATTTGGTGAGTAGTAGTAAGTGATCAAATTAAATCTTCTTTGTTATTCTTTTATTCCTTCCTCCTTATTTGAGCTTTAGTCTGCTATGATGACATGTTTCGGTGTTATATGTTACACCATCTTCAGCTCTTATTTATGATGATGATCTGTTTAAAAGACATATTACCGGAAGGTTTGTGAAATTTTGAAATCAATTGTTGATCATTCAGCAAAAAGTTTCTTACATAATATTTTTCTAATTTCCAATTTAATAGTCAAAATTGTTCCTAAATATTTAAACTCCTTAATCATGTCAAATTATATGTTGTTCAAAATAATCTCAAAATAATTGTCCCCAATCTGTGTGATATTATACTTGGTCTTTTCAACATTCACTTCCAAACATATTTCCTTACAATTGCCTAACAAAGTCAAATCATCTGTATTGTACAGTTTAATGTCAACCCTTTCCTACTCTCTTGCTTTACCCCGATCATACTCTAAGGTTACATTATAAAGTAATGGGAAAAGTGCACCTCCTCGTTTCAACCCATTATGTATTTCGAAAGTATTTGATGAATAACATCCAACCTGTACCCTTCCATGCGTATCAATCAAACATATGTCACTTAACTTGACAAGTTTTATGAGTATCCCAAACGTAACTAAGATTTCATGTAATTTATTTATTTTAACTGAATCCTTATAACCGTCATGCTGTGTTCCCACTTTTTTCTAATATTTGCTGAATAGTAAACATCTGATTCATTATTGATTTATTTTGTCGTGATCCACAATGATCGCCAATTATTCCCTCTGCATATGGAGTCAAGCTCATTAGAATTGTGTTAGATAAAATTTAATAGCATGTTTGTATTAGTGGGATACCTTTATAAGTATCGCAAATGCGCGTATGTGTGTGTATATATATATATATATATATATAAAAAAAACAAGATCGCAAATGCGCGTATGTGTGTGTGTATATATATATATATATATAAAAAAAACAAGGTCAGGGCTCAAATTTAGACTATATATACTAAGTGTGGCTATCTGAAATTGTATCTCAATCTCACCCTATGCAAATGCGATTATCCTACCACTGAAATATACCTTCCTTGTTTACAGCCAGTGTACTTAATTCTTGTAAAGATGCAGATGGCTTGAACAAGTTGTTAGACATTGGACATAATAAGTAAATGGTTAAAACCAAATCAGTCTAGGTTAGATAAAATCATAAACTTTATATAGGCTATATTATCCATTTTTATAAGTTAATTTTTTCATTAATGCACGTTTTATTTAAGAAAATAGAAATGGTATCTTTTTAATACTGTACAATAATACATCTACTGTGAAGTGATGCGACTAGACTGTATAAGTTAGAATTAACTAAGCATGTAGGCATATTTTATATCTTACATTTGCCAGCAGGATTATTGAATGGTTTACTTACACTCTCAAATGTAGTCCGGGAGGTCGAGATCAATCTTGTAGTGCAGTGAGTGTAGATTATTAACAAACTTCACATCTTACAACCAATTCAAATTGGCCTCATATTTACAGTGTATCTACAAATCATCAGCCTACTCAATATTCCATGACTGTTACAGATTTTTTAAACAAGATTTTGATTGCCACATCTTTTTGCTGGTCTTCCTTGTTAAATGATGATTTTAAAATTTATTACATTGATTACCAATTTTAAAAATAAGCATTAAAAGCTTTAAAAAGGTTGTTTAAATCAAGTACTTAAATTCCATGTTTTTTTTTGCTCATTTTAATTAAATTCCTGGACAATTCCCTGTTTTTCCTGATATTTATTGGATTTTTTTTACTTTCTCACTAGCTTAACAGGTAGAGAAAGTATTGTGATAATCAAAAATCTGAACTCGAGATTTTGATGAATTTCGATGGCTCGCGACACCCTGAATCCGAAAAAGTGTTTTTTTGCATTTCCGTTTGTATGTACCTCGAAGTAGAGCTTAAACTATTTTACCAATCAGGCTAAAACTTAGTATCTAGGGTTTTTATAAAGTTGCCCTGAGGTGTTTTTGGAATTAAGATATCTAACCCTAAGTATTGGGACTGTAAAAAAAAAAATAGCCAGAGATTTTGATGGATGTTGACGTTTCATGACCCCACCAAACCCTAAAATTAAGAGTAGTTTACTAAAGGGTGAAAATAGAAAAGATCGATTTTCTCAAAATTGGCTCTAATAATTTTGATTAAAAGTCATATCTAGGTATATAGAGATATATAGAGATTATATATATACAAAATGGCTATTTTTGTTTTGGTATAAACATGACTTTTAGGGTACTTTACATAAGTTTTAATGCGATAATTCTCTAATGCCATGGAGTTAGTAAATAAGTAAGTCTCTCAAAAAGTTTATGTTCTTTATTCTTTTACCTCTTAGGACAAATATTTGTACATCAATGAATTGTCTCTATCATTTTAGACTCAATAACCAATATTTAAATTTTTTATTGGTCTACATTTATAAATGAGGAATTTAATAAAAATGTGATAACCATAAGATGTGCAAACTCTGTAATATCATTTTTTTTGTCCCAATTCACTAGTGAGGACTTTAATTCTTCAAAAATAAAATAATAAAATTTAAATCCGGGAGTCTAAAAATGTTATAACACAATTTTTTCTCAGGTTTCCTAGTGTATATTATTTCCTTTCACATATATTACGCGTTTTGAGTAAATATCTCCATTCTTTAAACAATAAAGCGAGAAAGACCATGCAGAGTTCCAGACCATTTATTTATCTTTTCTCTGCAGGTAGCCAGCCACCCGTTACACTAATGGGATCAGGACAAAAAAAGGTAGAAATTATATAAAGTGTATACAGCATTTGTGTGAAGGGAGAGGGGTATTTTTTTTTATAAGCCACCTATATACAACTGATGGGATCCAAACTCCATTCCCTATTCATCGAAAAACATGACATGATGAGACTTGCACTTCTGGTCATCATTATCGATGTGAATGAGCTTGATCAATTTATATTTCAGTCTCTCTAACCATACCATTTTCTATTAGCATCGCCCCACGTAAATTGTGTACTCCCAGATATTAATATTTAAACTTATGCTTAGTGTACTAATGAATACATTTTTTTTATTTTACTATAGAAATATATTAAATAAAGTAAGGTAGATTTCCTTTCTTTTGAGTGTCATGTGGTATTTTCATTTTAAAAATGATTTTTTTATAATCAGGATGATTTCTCTAATTTTTTACACCATTTAAATTAAATTCACAATTAATCATATCATTGTATTAAAAACTTGCACTGAACAAAGTGTTCATCTTCGGCTGGTCTGTTGGTAACTTTCCAAGTAAAGATCATTGAAAGACTTAAAAACCTTCTTCGGCTCACTGAGTGACAGCAACCAAGCATAGGTACTTAATGGGATTTTTGCAAGAATGGAAGGGAGTTACAAGGACCCATCTCCACTTTTATTTCAACTAACAATATATCAAATTATTAGGAGTTTTTATTTAAATTTGGATGACTACAGCATTTTCAGCATAATGTTACCTTCGATTTGACATAAGATATATTTTATTATCATTCATGGTAGTTGAGATAAAATCTTTGTTTTAATAAGTGTAATGCAGGTTGTATGTTGCCCTGTCTTTTGTAAAGCTCCTTCTTATTAGGGATATGTGGTGATATTACCACTAATTTATATGTTTGATATAGCTACGTCTTTATCCACACAATTGTTTATGACATATTTCCAAAAATCATAGTTTTATTTTAATGAAACCATTAGCCTTTAAAAGTTTGTGAAAATTAGAAATATAAATAAATTAAATATTATTGATAGTTATTTTGTCATTGATGGTATACCTTTCAGCAGTTCATGCCATCATCAGCCTGAAAGTAAAAATGATGTGAAAGAATTGTGAAAATGGAAACAATAAATTATGTGAATGTCTAACAAGGCAATGGTTTCGTTTTTCTTAAATGGTATGTGTCTTTTATAACTTTTTTTTAAACTCTATAAACATTTTAACCAAATTTGAATATTTACTTTCATAATATTGATGACAACTTTGTGGTTATGATTTCAGCTGTGAATTGTTCTTGATTTTAATATCTATTTATTAATCTGGTCCATTCATTTTATTATACATTTGTCGCTTTTAAGTTTAGTTACTGTCAAACATAATTTATTGTTAAGTACCTAAGGACAATAACCAAAATGCTTTCTAAAATTACTTACTCTCATACTTTACAAAAAAAAACTCTTTTAGGTGTGTTTGAACCCAAAATATAACTAAACTTTATTTGAAACAGCTGGTTCCTTTTTTTTTCAGGGAAAATCTATTGTTGAGTTAATTTTTTTTAGCATTCTTAAGGACAAAGAAAGTTGTGCTGTGGAAATTAAATGATTTTGTAGAGGTTAGATTTTAAACTTTGGGTTAACTGTTGCAAAGTAAGGTCGCCCTATAATCTTGACATAAGCTTTTCAGAAATTTCAAAGTCAACTAACCTTTACTTGAAAATAATTTGAAACAATCCACTAAATTAACCTGATAATTGTAGTCCTCAACCTTGTTAACTAATACTTTAACTTGATATTGAATATTAAAATTAATCTAAACTTCTAAATATTATGCAACATAACTTCTTTCTCTTCTTCTATCTATCCTTTCTCTTTTTTTTAATTTTTAAATAATTTGCAAGTGTGTTGCACATATGGTTTTGCTGTGTGTCTTACTTCGTGCCTGACCTACACACATTTTGTCACCCGAGAATGCAAGAGTTCTAGGTCCAATTTTCCACTTGTGTGTAAAAGAGCATTGTTGTTTGACCTTGTGTAAGAAACCAATGTTACTAGATGACAACATGAGTTTGTATCCTCTTAAGTAATTATATAGTAGTCTCGATTTCACCGCAGGTGATCCATGTGCATTCTAAATAGACGTAAACACCAAATATCTCAAATTTAACACTTTTGGAGATAGAACACTTGCATTCTAGGGTGACAATTTAACTATTCTAATGGGGTAGATGATTAGGGTAGAATTTAAGAGAAGAGGAGAGAAATTGTTGGAATTGTAGGGGGTTATTAATTTTTATAGCAGCTGTGCAAAACTTGCAATCTCTCTTTATTCAGCCCGTGGGAGGTTGATATAATTTAAAATTGTGTTCGGGAATTCACCCAGAACATAAAATTTTCTAGGTTTGCAGTATCTGATTTCCAGATGGAGCTAAATGATCTTCAATGTAACTCTAAATTGACGGCAAAATTGTCAGAAGCTTCTCTACTGTATTCTTATAAAAATTACTTGCTCTAGGAAGTACAAGCATTGAACAATCATGCTCTAAAAATGAAAACATTATTCGGAAGCACATATTTATGTATTCTTTACTCTTTTGTACATAAAATTTTGAAGTGGATACAGTAATTGAAATTATTATTTTAGAGCAATTATGTAAACACTATTGTAACAGGAAGAGGGGGAGGGAAGTTGATATCATATGCCCCCAGTCCCACCAACTGCAAATCCTGGGTGTGAACACAGACCTGTTAACCAGTGGCGTACTTAGTGACAAGAGGGTAGGCCGAAGATCCGATTTAGGTACAAATTAGCTTAAATATTACCATTTGCATCCTTTGAAATAAAATTTCTCCTGCCACTTTTTAGGGGGCATCGCTGATTCTCCATCATTCTTATCCTCCTACTTCGAGTCAAATTTCCAAATATTACATTAATTGGAATATATAATGGTGCAATTATGAAAATTATTATGTAAAAAGCCCCCAGCTCAAAATCCTGGGTGCGTACCTGTTTTTTAAGATCCCAACAAGCTGCTAGACTTGGCATTGAGGAGGAACACAAGAATACATTATTTTTATTTATTTGAGGTATTTAACATATACTTTCTGAAGCAACTGATTATATCAGCACACGAGAATTTCTATGAGTGACAGCGAAAGGGCCTACCAATTTTTACTGGAAAGCAGTTTTCACATATCTTCCAGGGTTCTTTTGCATGTCTCAACCAACATTAGACGGAAGGAAGGCTTTAGCAAACCCGAGCTGGTTTGAGCCTTCAAACTTCGGATCTTGAGGCGAGAACTTTACCCCAAGACCACTGAGGTCAAAAATACATTATTAATAATATTGGGGTCTGAACCTTGAGAACACTCCCTCCCCACCCCCAAATGGTCTTGAGCAACTCGACTCACACCGACCGAGCTGTGTTGCTTGTTTGAGAAACATTGGTTCAGATGATCGCTAATAGCCAGAAATATGTTTCAAAGCTATTTAAATTTCTGTCATTACAAATCTGGACTCTTATTCACACCTATCTGGACGGGGTTGTACATACAAGAGTAACAAACCTATTTGGAACAAACCGTAATAGTTTAGATCAGATGTTTATTATCATAATTGTACACATAGAGGCTTATCATTAAAAATACTTTCAATAACAGACTAAATCCATCATATAAATTATATTATTATTAAAGTAACTTATGTTGTTTATAGAAAAAAAGTGACTTAACAAAACATGTACAAAGTTTTACATTATTAAAAATAAATTACCTATGACATTTTGATTTAAAATAATCACACAAGCAAAAATATATGTTTCCAGTAGTATATAAGCATAGACTATATTACTGATACTGTTGTCAAAAATATGGGGTATTGAGAGGCAATAGCTATAGGCTAGCTTAACTTTGAAATGATGGTAGTTAATTTACCATTTGCAAGAAATGAGATCAAATTTATTTGAGTTGTTAAAGTATAATCAAAGTGTTTAATACCTTATTTTAGCTATAATTATTTAACTAAAGGACCTATTGATCCAATAGTGATTAAAAATATTATGTTGAATAAATTATTTTTAAAATATGATTTTACACCTTAATGGCAGGACATATGATTGATATAGATTAGTATAAATCAGATTAGACAAATTTCTAATTTTACTGCCCAAAATTGAGTTAAATTTAGGTAGGTTAGACAGTGTAATGAGGATGCCAAAGAAAATGTTGGCAATAAAGTATGTATGAAAATGACCGCAAGGGAGGCCAAGAAAGAGATTAACAGAACAGATAACAGAAAGTGTTCAAGTGAGGGGAGAAGAATTGTGGAAGGATAGAGGAAGATGGAGGCATTTTACTAAATTGACTAAGCCACAGGCTGGAAACAGTTGATGATGATGTAGTGTAGGATGGGGTAAGGTTTAGTCACCCAAGGTAGGCAGCCTATCAACTTAGGTATGATACATTTTTTTATTCTTCATTAGGGTGAATGCCAAGCGATGGGAATTACAAGATTGCATTTCAAAGAATAGGTTTATAATATAATGTTATAGGGCCTATATCAAGTAATTTAGCTTGATCAAAGACAATCTTTTTTCTAAGGCCGACTCCAAAAAGAAGCAGTTGCATAACTGGAGCAAGAAGAATTTACTTAACCAGAATTTATCCAAAATAACACCTTTTTCTAGCATACATACTTGGGTTTGACTTAATGTATTGGAGCATTATGTCTGGCAATACACACACGCCTACTAAAAAACAAACAAATAACTAATGTTATTACTAATTTCAGCTAAAAAACTAAATATAAATAACCCCACCTATTTTTTTTCTGTATAAATTTAAAATGTATTTATGAATTAAGGGAATACTGTATCAACACTCCTATGGGGAAGAACAAAAAGTTACCAATTCTCTGTTATTATCATTATCAGCAGCAGCCCCGCATTTTACTACTTGTTTGGGTTATACACATGCTAATGTGTAGTGGTAGGGTGATTGTGAGATGAAATGGAGGACCTACTGTTTAACGTGGAATCCGAACCACGGTGGAGGCCATGGCATTCCCCACATTCACAAGTTGTGATTAATACACGTCATGTCAGAGGTGAAGGAAGGGTCTGTCAATCAGATAAATCTGTGTCGGGACCAAAGATTGAACCCTGGACCCCTAGCATAGAACACCTTACCCCTAGATCGGCAGGTAACTAATTCTCTGTTACTATTGCACATGTAGGCCTACCTACAATGTTTAATTTATTCCTTTAACCTACATGTGTAAAACTAATAGAAGAAACTGTTGTACATAGGGCCATTTTATTTTAAACTAATGTAATTTTCTTTGTATTTAACATAATTCATTAAGTTTTTACACTAAATAATAGAATACCTACCTCATTTTCCTTATTCAGGTATTTTTTTAAAAATTAAGCCCGTTAAATATATTAAATTCTTTTTTGCAAAGAGCGTATAACCCCAACAGGTAGTAAGACGCGGTGCTAAATATTAATTTAAAAATAAAATTTGCAAAGTTTTTTAAATGGCCCAAGGTAAAATGGGGGTTGTACCTTGGGCCATATGTGGTTGTACATCTGGCCACATTTTGTAAAATTTTAAATGCTGTTTAGCTGTATTGTTCTAGGTAGGTTAAATGATTTAGTAGACCAAATTCCTTAGTGTATGCATTTGTTATTACAATATAGAATACAAATTGATTTTATAAGAGTACCGCTAATTAAATATAGAATTAAAAACAAAACTGGGCAAACTTTTTATAATATATAGGCCTAAAGTAAAATACCTTTAAATTAGCAAGTAAGTTACGGTAACGTAGTAGCCTATTTCGTTTTACTTTGTGGTTAGTCCAAAATAATTATAAACATTCTAAGATCCAGACCCCAGAACATTAATAAAACCATTTAATGTGAACTAAGTCAGAATTGATAGTATCGGGGCAAAAACATGATGAGTTCCATTTATTGATAAAATTTCTTGGCAGTGGTTTTTGGTGCGAACTAAAAGTGGTTTTTATAGTAAATTCCTTGAGGATAGCTAATCTCAACCAATATTTGTTTAACTAGATTTCAGGTGTTTAAATAAGTTTAAATAGTGAATATATTCCATATAAATCTATTAGGGTTATCATGTTTTTGGCCCAACCCCCTTAAGTGAAGATCTAAAACTTAATAAATGTCTTAACATATTGTGTTTTCTAAGATTCTAAGTTAAAATGAAAATGAGAAAAACAGGAACTTAACCATTTTAAACATTAAAAATAATACCAAGATAATAGATTAGGAATCTAATAAGACCATGGGTCAAAATTATGTTTTAGTTAATACAGTAATTTAGTGGAAGACATTTTAGGATCCCGATATTTCAGAAAAAATATGTTGACACATTAAAGGTTAAGTTTTTTAAGTTGCGTATTAAAATACTTTTGGTTTCATATTGTGACAGTTACATTAATTTAAATATAAACATTCCTCTGTGACCTTGGTGAGTTGTATTTTAATTTTATTTCCATACAACTTTTTAACAATATTTAATTTTAATATTATTGAAAACTTTATATTCTTGATGAGTGTAATGAAACTAAAATAAGAATCAAATAGCCAAAGCTATTATTAATATATTTTAGTGAGGATTACTAGATGAAGTGCAATTCCGTACAGTTATAATAATTGTACAAATGGCTGCAATAAGCCAACTACCGAGTTGAAGGTGGTTGTGTTATCTGATAGCTCGTGATCTTAATAAATCACACATTTGTAGTCGATGATTTTCGCACGTCCATCATAGACTCTGCCTTAAAATATGAGTGAAGAGTGAAGAATGACCTTGGGCACGGGACGAATCCTGATAGCTCAGTGGTAAGAGCATTGGCTTACTAAGCCGAAGGTCCCGGGTTAAATACCCGTGTCCAGATGTCATTTTTCAGTTTTCAGAATATATACCAAAAATAAAATTATTTATTTATTATAATATGAAAGAGAAAAATTGGCGCTTTGTATTCTATTCCTCCATTATATCCTAAGTACATGGTCTGAATTGCTTTATGCCACTTTTTTTACCCTAGCATCTAAAAGGGACTATGTTTTAGGTTAACATACAGATGCAGCATAAAGTGCTAAAGTGTGTATTAATAAAAAAAAATGTAACAAACAATTAAATAGAATACTACCATGAAAAGAATATATAGTGTACATAAGGCCATGGCCCTAGGAACAAGGCATTTAAGTGGCTACAGGTAGGCCTACAAGCATAGGCCATTTTTTTTGAGATTGATAGTACAACCTCATTAAACAAAATTAAATGTTTAATATTGTATTATATACTACACACTGTAGTGATTATAGTGATTGGTATATTTAAAAAAAATCATTTGAGGTGTTGAACATACACTTTCTGAACTGACTGAATTTCTAAAAGCAAGAGTGAAAGGGCCTACCAATTTTGCAGGGAAAGTATTTTGACATACCTTCCAGGGTTGTTTGGCATGCTATAATCGACATGGGACTGAAGGCTTTACTTTGCCTCCAAACTAAGTTATGTTACAGATTTATATCGTTATAAAAATTATGTTGACCCCGGTTGTTTTTGAACCCACAAACATAGGGACCTGAGGCGAGCACTTTACCTCAAAATTAAGTAGAATGACCACAGTGATTAGTTAAAGTATAGTTATTTCTTATTACCTTTGTGGTTAAAAAGATTTAATTTCCACCAAAACTGAGTGTTAATGGGCAAACATGTCGAGTAACATTACCATAACGTAGAAATAAAATTTACTTTAGGCCTATTAACAGGGCTATGGAGTCTGAAGCAATTTTGGGTGGAGTCAATAAAAATATACTGACTCAAACTTAAAAATAAAAACTTAAATTATATTTTACACCTTTTTTATTATTTAGGACCAAAATTTGTAATTTTAATTGACAAATGTTTTAAAATATAAATTCACAATGTCAAAGAAGCCTCCAATGAAATAATTTAGGCCTATTGGATCATTTAACTGACAGTCAATCTGTTATTACTAATTAATATACATTAGTCATGTATGAAAGTGTCTGAATCAGACAATAGAAAAGTAAAGGAGTCGAAGGCTTGGTGTATCGACTCCACCACCCTGGTTATTAAAGGTGGCTTTAGGTATAAGGGTTTCCCCTACTACTATGTTTTTCTTCTACAAGGTTTAATAAACGATGGTTGCAAAAATAAGGATGATAAACATATTTCCAGTGGCAGTCATAAATTAACTTACATTATAAATATTTTTTACCACTGGAATGTAGTAGGTTAGTGTTAAAATATAAAGAAATAGTTCCTTCCCTATCTACCCCTTCCTATACAAGGTTTCTGACAATGCCACTGCTGCCAAGTTCACATTAATGTTGTTATAACTGACTTAGTTGAAATTATTAACATTACTATATAAATAAAATTGTTGTTTTTATAATCGTTATTGTAGGCTACATATGAAATAAGTCATTATAAAGTGAAATTAAAAATTCTACAACTCTCCAACAAGCATATTTAAGACGTACTGTACGCTATAAGTAGAACCTATGAATAAGGAAAGTCTATGTAACAAAACTGTGTGAAAACAAAACAAATGAGTCAATTAAGATAATAATAGAATAGTTGCTGGCCAAACTCCGCACCAAGGCATTATGAGGACGTTTCGACGATGTGTGGCTTTCATCCTTTGATCCAGGGATGTGAGAGGGATGCATCCTTTGTGACTATTCGAACAGATCTACACTTGATCATGTGATTTCCAGTGCAGCTCTTAAGGATATGTATCAAGGCAACAGCGCATAGACTATTCGGATACAGCCTGAATTACATATTCTGAAATATCTGTATATACAATTATGTAGGCTTTTTACTTTGACAGCCCTTAAATGATTTGAATTTTGAACAAAAACCCAGTACTTATACTACTCAAGTAAAATGTAATACTACCACCAATGAAATCACCAAAATAACAGCAAGGTTAATAATTGCATGTAGTTATTGAAGGCAATCAAATGGACATATGATATGTGTACATTAATGACACCTTATTTCATTGAACCCCTGCCAGTGATCATGTTGGTGTTTAATTAGACCTATTTAATATACATACAGAGCAGTTTCATGTTGTGAATAGGCCTAGACCTACTCCATGATAAATATTTCAATTAATCTAATTTTCAAAGTTTAGGATGGAGACTTTAAAGTACATACAGTAATAAGCAAGAGAAGCCAACATAAGTCTAGACTTTAAAGTGTACATTATAATTAAAACTATATTGATAAAAAAAGTCACACAGCCAGTAAAATTATTCAAGTGCTAAAAGTTGATAGATTACTTGTTGCCTCTAAACCGATTTCTTCATATTCCTTTCTTTGTTTACTCAGTTCATCTATCAAAGTACTTAAAATTGGGTGGGTGAACTTCCCTTCTGTAGAATCAAAGAACTCTTGCAATTTATGGGGGCATTGTTGTTCTTTTTCATATTCGAATGCCTGGAGAACCATGTCAAACCTGTCAAGTTCTTTCACCACCTTGGCCTCAGGAGTAACTTGACTTTCATACTCTTTATATAAGTCAAACAACTCTTCACCCGCATTCCCAGCTAGGCCAGCGATGTGTTTCATAGCTTCTGTTTCACGCCGGTGTTTCTCAGATTGGACCACGCCGCAAAATGGGGTGATATCACCAACAATGCACTCTGCCAAGTCATGAACAAGTGCCATTTTTAAACACCGTACTTTATCTAAATCATCTTTACTGTCCAATAAAAATGTGAGAATACCCATTCTGTACATGTGACCAGCCACACATTCCGGTTCTTTGATGTTTCTTAAAACCCAGCCTGTTCGGGGAATTTTTTTTAAGCGGCCTACAAGATGTAGAAATTCCAGTAGTTTGGCAGAATTGTGTGACATGTTTCAAATGTAACGCGAAGAAACTTATGTAAATTATCTCTGATCTTATGTCTCCAGCTAACGCTCAGCCTAAAATCAATTTGACACACGCTAAATTATCTCTGGTACAGAAGCCACAGATCACGTAACTCACAGACCACATCTCTGGCAAAATCGATTTATAGAATCCAGGGCTTAGATAAATAAAAACAAGGAAATATCCAAGGAGAATTAAGTAAAGAAAGGAAATGAAAATTTTCACTGTTAAAAATATTCAAAGTTAGCAATGGCAAACTGATCATTACCATCCTAAGTGTAAGACATACAGTGAAGTGAATAAAACGTTGATGAATTTTAAAGTTGTAACTTACTTTAGTGTGAATAAAAAGAAGCAACAACTACTCCCTATAGATGTAACTTAGTTTTTCTGGATCGGTGGTTATAAATAACTCAACTTTAATACAACTTCATTATTTTATAGTCTGAGGGAGGGCACACTCCACTTTTGTCAGTCATCAGTTGTCTTCATCATAGCGATGTTCATACATGTGAGGGAGAGAGAAAACATAATTCGAAAAAAGAGTTTTGAGTGGTGTAAGGAGTTGATGCGTTTTGAGACTGAAAGTACATATTGATATTATAACTTCATAATTTTTACCAAATAGTGATAAAACTCGGGGGAAAGCACTAATTCCAAAAATAGTATGCTTTTAAAAGTTATAGAAAACATAGTGAGTCCAAGTTCTTGAACCTATCACTTAGCTGTATTATAAGTGTGTCCAAAATCTATCAATATAGGCATTTGCCATATATTTTTACATCAAAGGTGTCAGAATTTCTTGGACATTTTTCAGAATCATTCACATCCGACTCTTCGTTGGTTTTTTTATCCAGATTCTCTCAAATTCTTCACGCTTGTTTTTAAATGGGTCTTGAAATTTCTTTACTTTGTTTATGTAATAACCGATGCCATTAATTATGGTTTACAATATATCAAGTAATCCATCAGTAAGAGGGAATGTATTTAGTAGAAAATTGAAATCATGCATCGTTACTTTTAATCCACGGGCAGCAATGTTCGCTTCTTGATCCCATTTTTCCTCTGGATATATAATCTTGCCACACAACGAAATTAGTTAATTCCTGTACTCGTAAACATCTTCAACCTATCTATAAGCTCGTGTTCTTTTGGTTGATTTTGAAAAAAAAA
>CABFOW010001621.1:124392-137452 GCA_902141385.1 Timema californicum
ATAAAACGAAGATGTCGAAGACAACATTTTTGTTATTCTATTGTTTAAATGGCTGAAGGGTGCGTTCACACAGCTATAAAGTAAATCTCAAATCACAATTTTTGACACCGGAAGTTCGGAATTTTTCGCTTAATACGAAATTAGAAGACTCAACACGAATTGCGAGACTATTAACTCAGGAATGGCTACTTTACGGATATTAAATTACGAGTTCGAGTTGAACATGGCGAGATTCACCGTAGTAAGATAAACTCGCAACATCTCCGGGATAGGCCCACTGGTCTTTTAAACACATCATTCCCCGTATATTAAGGCCAAGGAAAGTTTTAGCTTCGCGCCCAAAATACACGTGGGTTTTGTTACGATATAACTTAAAAATGCTTTATTCTTTGGAGTCATGCTTATTTCAGAGTGTGTAACTAACTCTAAAAAACAAGGCTGATATGCGTCAACAGTTTAAAGAGGTATATTTACCTGCACACGTATAACATTTTCCAGAAGATATAAACATTATTGGCGATGACCATCTGGTCACTTTCGTAGATCAGCTATCGGTGGTTATGTGAACTAATTTAACAAGTGAACGTAAGCTAGTGTAACCTAGTAACAAGACATGCAACAATGATTTTGAAGATATCTGGAATGTTTCAATAAATTGACACTAGAAGTTTTTTCACAGCGTGTTTTAAATGTAAATACTATCGGTACATTTTATATTCTATTGGGTAATTAGTGTGTTTTGTTTCGCGGACCTTTTAATTTTTCACATTTAATTCCTATTTTAGGCCGTTCTAATTTATTCACCTTATTCTATTTGGTTTATTAAATCTTTGACAAACATTTTTTTTTTTTCATGTTGGCTAGGAAGAAATGAAGTGAAGTGGATTTTCGTACGTGATAATAGGAAATTTTAATGGTAAATTCTGACTGTTGTCGAGTGTAGAAAATGGAAAGTTCTAGGGACGGTTTCCGGCCTGTGAAAATTGGTAGACCCTAAATTCTACTAAGTTTCGAAGATATTTTTAAAAGATGATCCACAAGTATACGTTTCCTCATAGATTGCATCAAATTTAAAAAGGATGCCAAGACTTCAACATTTTATCCGGAATTAATTAATTGAATCCTACGTTTACAGAACTTAAAAAATATGAATTTACAGGATAATAACACTTTCTTTTTCGGCAAAAATACAAATTTCAGCTAAATTAACATTTTTTATTTAATTCTGAGAAAAATATTAATTATTGGACTTAACATAGAGGAGAGGATATTTCTTTTATTTAATTTTATATTGTTCAAATTTTATTTTAACTTTAACTAAAAGAAAAGTTCTATTGAAATTTTAGTATTATTTAAGAGTAGTACTCCGAGGGAAGAGTGTTTTAATTTTTAAATGAAATGAAAGAATACACATTTTTCAATAGCTTACCTTATGTTTTGTATCATTATTTTTTATTTCATTGAGAGGTAAGACCAATGTCTATAGAGCTACCCAGTGGCCTCGAGGTTATAATAGTTTCGTGCTCATCTAAATGTATTGACTTTGTTAACTTTACCGAGGTCATTATTTTATTTTATTATTTTTATTATTATATCTACAATTACGTCCATCAACCCAACACCGGCTTAATAAATTTGTACAAAAATACTTTTCAATCTTCCCTCTCTTTTATCTTAATAATTTAAGCATTTAAACAAATTATAAAGCTACTCACTGATAAAGCGACCTCAATTTTTTCTAAACCATTAAAGTGAACATGTTGTTAGTAGATTTTTTTTTTAAGTTTTAGTATTGGATTTAATATTCAGATATTATTTATTTATTTATAAATAACTATTAAAATATTTAATTTGAACTATTACATTTTAATCACTAAAAATATATTTTGTTGAAAAGTGCTCATAAGATATTTGCGCCCTAAATTCATTTTTATTATTAACTGTCTCTCGCCTCCAGGTTAATCTTTCAGTTGCCATTTTATTTAATAAAACTCTTAAGCCTGTTCTATAGCGTAAATCCCTGAACAAATCTTTGTTAAAAAATGTTTGACGGTTCGTCAAAGTTACATAAAATTTCTTTAACAATGAAATGTGACCGTGTAATACCACCCTCCCATCGAGCCCTTCACCCCCAGTGACGTGCATTCCCTACTCCAGACAAGACACCTTATCTCTAAGCTTCTTCTCACAAAGGAACACTCAAATAGCACCTCATTTAGAGTTGCGCAGTGCTGTTCTGAGCATCCTGTCCCGCCATGACTTGGGGAATATTCAATGCTTTGCCCTATCGGTACGATAGTTGCTTCGTTCGGAAGTTTTCGCTCAGCAATTTCAAATTTCATAATTATTTTAAGAAAAACTAGAAAAAGGTTTATTTTAATTTAAATATTTCCCTTGTTTATTATTTATAATTGTTTGTATGAATAACTTGGTGTCTAGGTGGGAGGACACGTGCCCCTGTGCCCTTTAGGACGAGCTACCCCTGCAAAATACTGATAGTGAAATTGTTATTTTTAGAGCGTGTTTACACGGGACCACTTTTAGTGGCTGACGCGAACCAAAGCCACTGACCATTTCTACTATTACAAAGGATCAAAGTTGTGGATTTAAGTGGGGCCATAGCAGTGGCGGGGTTGGGAGACTGTAGCTGAATAGAAACTCACTCACACTACTGGTAGCTCCATGGCGCGATCTGGCCATTTCTAGCACACCATTGTTGTGCACATGTGCTTTTAGATGAAGCCACATCCACCAGCCACTGACGCTGGCCATTTTATTTCGAATCAGTCTGTCGAGCATTGTGGAGCTATGATCACCATGCCAAGAGCCATTAATGTAGAAGTGTAATTTTGCACTTAAAATTTGCGATGAGTTTATCAAACTATATTTTGGACATTATAAAATGCCGAAAAAACATTTTTCATCATTTTGTCTCAAATTTTCATGTAGCCTATGCTGAAGTACTTTTGATGAGCTTTCAATTAACAAAGGATGACCAGGCATTATTCGGTTCCGACTGCGCTTCTTCGGATCTTATTTCTCGACAGAATAAGCAACAATAGTTTATTATCCTCGTGCGTCGCCATCTTAGTAATCTAGTTGGAAAGTTTGCGTATTGAGAGTTTCTCTTCAGTTACCAATAAATATGTGTCTAGTGATGTTTTCCATATTGCGTGTATGACCTGAATGTCATCAGTTTAAAAAAAAATAAGGCTGCCAAATATGGTACATGGTTTTAGACGTATAGCGGCACTTAATTCGTAATTTAACTAAGTTTGGTAGCAAATGAAAGTTATTATTCGTGGCAATACAACTAATCACATTTTACTTACATATATTCACATACATTTGAGTGAAATTCAAAATATTGTCTGTGCACACGTATTTTATTTATTATGTATATAGAGGCAGTTTGCTGTACAATTGCAAAATCTTGAACATGAAATTTCTTTTTTGCGACATGGGCGAACAGTGTTTATAAAACATATTTTGCAAGTGCAGGGATGGGGAAAATTATCCAGGAATAGTTCCACTGGTAGTTTGGGGCTGAAGTTCATCATCTTCCTCTATATATCCATACAATGTTGATAGAAGGGTGAGTGCATCAACAAATACTGTACATGGTACCACCTGTAACATTGTAAAAAACCTCGTTTGATGTGTAATCTAAAACTGGTAGAAGGTGGCGTGAGCTTTTATAGATGTAGCCTTTTTATCTGATTAAACTAGTATACCCAAAGTTGGTTTCTCAAAGTGAGATTTGATGATAGAATTCCAACAAGAAACTCTTCTGCGTCATCCATTATTGTTCACACTGTTTTACCAAACGTTTGTAGTAGATGTGGTGACAGTTTACCATGCTTTAAAGCTGTAAACTTTGTCCCAAATTGGCTTGTCATGTCACATCCAGTGATGGGATGTAAGGCTGGTAGAATTTCAATCAATCTGTGCTCCAAGACTTCCACAAGTTTATGATTCGGCACTGCACGTGATGTAATACACTTTCCACAGAAAGCCCATAGATCAGACAATCCTTCCTTTTTAAAGGTTTTAAAGAAATTATACACTGCACATACAAATACATCAGTGTCTGAGGATAATATTACAATTCGCTTTACATTTCTAGCAATTGCATGATGTACATGAAGAACTAGCCACTCATCAGCCTCCTCCAGATCAGATTGTAAAGATGAAATGCCTTCTTTCGTGTTATTTTCAAGAAGTATACTTGTAGTCTATACTCACCAAGTCCGCCAATATAAATTGGCTTACCACTGAAACCATTGCATTCTATCAGGTATTGAGTAAAGAACTGCTCCAACTGGTATGTATTACTTGAAGATGCCCAGAACGCATGCATATATTTTGGAAGAGGGGTTTCCACTCCATCAATATGCATATTAATTAGATGGGTTGTTCTTCTTATTTGTAATTTAGCTGAGTTAATACTATCTTCTTTGTATATATTAAAGAGTATGTAAATTATAGAAGAGTTTAGTACAATCGCTTTTATTATCTTAATGATTAGCTTTGCAAAGTCCCCAAAAGTCTTAATAGAATTAGACATAGCTGCTTGAGTTTTTCGTGCAATTACCATGAAATCAAAGAAGGTTGTGATGGTGTGAGATGAAGGAGGGGGCGTTTTGAAAGATGATTCTTCTAATATATTTATCTAGTTCTTGTGCCAAACTTGCCTTATCAGGGTTTATAGAAAACCATCTTTTGTTAAAAAGAACGAAGTAGAAATGAGTTCATAGCACAGCAACTGATAATAGGAGTATCCTCTTTCTCGTGCAATATCAATTAAATTTAGGGCATCAGAAGTATAATTTTGGGTGTTTATTTTCCTCATGTGTTGCTGAGAATTGGACATCCTTATCTTAGCCACTTTATAGAAGAGCTTTTTGGACTTATCAACGAATAGTTCTTGCCGGAATAGCTTGTATTCTCTTCATCCCATTTTGTAAGATGTGAGCTTGAAGTTCTCATGTTCGCCAAAACGTTTATCAGGGACAATATGGTACAACTTGTCTTGTGCAATATTTAAATCAAACGTTTTTTTCGTTCAATGATGAAATCCATGATACCGTCAATGCTTTCCTCATCTGAATGAGTTAACGTGCGTGAGAATTAATGATTCTAAATGTTATTTTTATTGTGATTAGTTGCATTGCCATGAATTAGACCTTTCATTTGATACCAAACTTGGTCGCATTACGCATTAAATGGTTTTAAACGTTTAAAATTATTTATTATATTTGGTGGCCATTTTAAGAAAAACTGATGACATTCAGGTCATGAACCCAAGATGAAAAACATCACTAGACTCATATTTAATGATATCTGAAAAGAAAACCTCTATACGCAAAAACTTTCCAACAGGACACGGGCCACAGGGTTTCCCTGCATATCAGCCAAAATAAATTAACAGTGATGAAATCGGACTAACACCCTAGATACATTCTTTTAGCCTGAGAATCGCTCTTCCAAACTTAAGAAAGAGCTTTCTTTAAGACATTTTATGACTTTATCTATTTTTAACTTGCTACATGTCAATGTAAAAAACTGAAAAAATACTTATTTAAAAATTAAAAATCTCCCAACCGTTTGTTATGTTGGATACATTTGGATTTTATTTTGAAGGGTTTTAATTATTCAGCTCCTCAGATTTCACAGAAGTACATACACATAACAAACATAATAGAGGGCCGGTGTTTCTGGCTATAGTCACATGTTGACCCGGTAACGTATTGGCTGGCCCAGGGGGACATCCCTGCCTAAATAAATTACTGACTTTCAGGACTAAGTGCTTGTTGGAACTTACTGACTTCCAGCGCTGGGAGCTTGGTGTTCTGTACACCAGCTGGTATCGAAGTAGGTACCTCCACGCCGGAAACACTGCCTGATTTCCGGTGCTGGGTGACTGGTTGAAATATACAACTGTACTTTGTTTTTATGCCCACATCAAAGGATGTTTTTAGCTTTACTCACCACACATATTACTGTAATCTATGTACCACCTTGAATACACAATGGTTTAATTGCTAACTTATTTGTGTATGTATCACAGTATGTATTATTTTGTTAAATACATTTACTATACTTTTAAGAAATACATTGGATACATTTTGATGAGGAGAGTATAGTTAATATTATTTTGATAGTAAATAAAATTGTATATTAAAGTTTTAATGATTTTTCTATTTGAGTGTTGTACTTTTGTAAGTGTGGCAATTAACTTTAAAGTTCCTAATAGCATAAAGTAAACTAAGTAGATTTTGTAAATATATTTAAATAATGTGATGTGTGATATAAAAATAAATAAATGCAAACATTTCATGAATTTAAAACATTTTATATATATTTATTTCAAAATGTGATAATTTGGGAAGTAGATAGATATCTATTATTGTCTTTAAATTGGTCCATCTGTCCTTTTTTTCGTGGCAAAGGGCTATCTGCTGTCCGGAATTATACTAATTTCGATGCACGCACTATAATCAGGAATGTTAAATAAAAGCAACATGTAAGACAGTAAAAGTAGTTATCGATATGAGATTTGATTGATCAAAAATAATGGAATACATTAAATGGATTGAAACAAATTTAATGAGCAAACAAGCTTGTAAAATACTTTACAAATGCTAGCAAATGCTAGAAGAGATGTTTATCTTCCATATAACAACAGACAATAGGTTCAAGTTGACATAAATTCGAATTAAAATTGATTTAATTCCCTCGTAGTATATTTTTAAATATTATACTAGAATAACAATGAATATGACATTGAGGTATACAGTGGCAGATTTTTTTTGCACCCTTGGGCATAGTTATAACATGATCCCCCTCTACCCCCTCAATTTTTGTTGTTGTCAAGGACTTTAGGAAGTTTAGAAGGAATGAGGTATTGGGAAGGGGGGGAAGTTAGTATTTGAGAAATGATTTCTATGGAAGGTAATCAGGCCCTGCCCTGCAATAGTTTGGGTTCACATTATAAAAAAAAGGGAGACTGACGTCAGTTACAAAGCGATTGCAAAGTACATTTTTTTTATATACTGTAGTTCTGACTTTAACTTGAACTCTTTCGACAATTTTGGTCAATAATGTTTACACGTATTTACTAAAAACAAAACATTACAATAAAATTTTTATCCAAAATGTGCCGCCCCCTAAAGCCACTGCCCATAGGCCCGCGCCTGGTAGGCCTATAATGTAAATCCGCTTCTAGAGGTATATTTAGTGGCGTAACCTAAACAATGTGAGCCCTGGTGTAACATTTATTATTGGGCCCCAATCGAAAGTCAACTTAAATAAAGCTATGGGACAACTCAGCTTTAAAACTTAAATAATTACAAGTATGAGAACATTTATATGTAGATTTGCTATATTTTTGCCTAAAATTTCTCAAAAGAATGTTTGAAAAATAAATGTATTAGCTCTGTTTGATGTGCCTGGACGAAATAAAAAATATCTGTTTTATTATTTTAATACTTATTTTTATAACGTTCGTCTTAAATGTACTACTTCTTATCATAATCTCGACATCCTGAATGTAGTGGCTGGCACAATCTTCGCACTTCCGTCATCACTCTACCGTTTTAAAAAAGTTATCAATACAAAAAAAATTGTTTTAAATATTAGTCACTGATTAGTGTAGCAAAAGATCAGTTAAACATTAAATTGACAGGTTGTTTCCTTAGATAATATTATTATAAGCCAAACACACTTAAATTTTCACGTTAGGGTACATTCCTTTCCGCAACACACTCGTTGATTTTTGATTGATAATTTTATGGTAAGTCCCGATAACCTTTATTCTAACACTATGCTTTAAAAATAGCTCTCTAATAATTTTAAATTCAAGAATGACCCTTCTGATATTGACAAACTTACTTGCGGAGTTAAACATAATTAAAAGTTGAGCCTTATCCAGGAAAACACAAGTAAGGGGTTAATTTTGAATAGTTAATAATACAGATATAACTCTTATTGAAGACATTTTAGCTATTTTCGGTCTCAAACTAGCCTTGAATGATAGGAGAGATAAGCACTGAATGAAGGCTGCAACTTAGTTTAGTTCCTTAGCAGTTGTTGTTTCTAGTTGTAAGTGCAGTGCGATAAAGCTATCAAATATATCATTCAAACTTTCAACATTTCTAGAGTTCCATTAGAGCTCGGTCCAGGATAATATTAATTACTTTATTATAAAAACGATGTTCTGGAATCATAATCCTCTGATCCTCCCATAGCTCTCAGCTAATCGTTTGACTTTACTCTTACGTTTTTCAAGAAAATAAAATGTTGGTTATGTTCCCGTAGTAATGCCTAGTTTTTTCCACCTTCATTAAAGAGACAGTATTGTTTATGAATACCTACAATATTTCCAAAACATTGCATAGCAACTGAGCGACTTTCATCAGATCAACATTTTGTGATTGTAATAATTTAGAAACAGCGTTCGTTGACTACAAAATATTTGAGAGAATTGGGAGAAGAAATAAATGTACTTACTTTTCAAATCTTTAACTAAATACATTTACAAACATTTTATCTTTGCTTTTAGTCAATATAAATTATTTGAATTAAGTTAATGTTTTCATAACATTTGAAGAGACTATGGAAAAGTCCAAAGTCCAAAATCTTTGATTTTTGGATTTTAATGCTATTTAGGGGTTCAACCGCTATATTTTACAAAAGTTTAATTAAGCTGGAGAAGAATATCATGAGCCTAGATATGTTTACAATATTAGAAAATCATTACAGGGGAATAAGTTGTTAAGTCCATGTGAAACTGGGGAATAACCTTATAAGTATAAGAAGTCTTGCAGTACTTTTTTGTGTTTCCCTGTATGTTTACCATATTTTATGAATGTTTGTTTCAAGATTACGGCAGCGTTTAACTAGATTATAATATTTTTTGTTTCAATTTTTGTGGGGTTCTTTTTTTTAGTGTTGGTTTTTTTCTTGATAAATAACAATAGGTTTACAAGAGAGTGATGCGGGTGTTGTCCAAGAAAATAGTTCATCACATTAGGTGACGAAGAAGCGTAGAAAATTTAACTGTGGTAAAGATGCCAGCATTTACAATCATTGTTTGATTACGCTCTCCTAAAAGTCCGTTGAGAATCGTGGGCTTAGTCTCATGGTCTTGGTCGTACATGATGACTGCAGGGTAGCTAACCATCTCAACCAGTTGATGGTCTGGGCGTCCGGCAGCTGTTAAAATAGGCAATTCTATATTATAATGTGGAAGCGTATTCTTGTCTTGTTATCTAGCTTTTGTCCGGCTTTTCAGGTCTGAACTAGTAGTGAAATATTGGATAATATTATTAGTTCCATATAAACCATACATGCATAAACCTAAGTACTCTGAAAACAGCTCACCCCTACTTGCACTTGTTCCCAAGTACGGTGGACTAAGGGAACCCTAGACGGACTCAGCCATCATTTTGTTATCACACTGCGTCTTTCCTGCTGGAATACATTTTAACATGACGTGTTCCGGTGTCCATTTCCACCCACAATCGCATAGTCTGGTGTCTGTCAGTTATCTCTCATTGAGCAAACGCATACAAGGGCCGTGACCTGTTATTAAGTGTACACATATTTGGGTAAGTTGTAAGTATCTCCCTTGAGATTTCTCTCGCACACTTTGGAATTTTGTGAAAGTTCTTATGCCGTGGTTTTTTCCCTTTCAGATATCTTGCCACTACTCCACCTGAGCCCTAGAGTCAATCTCTCTACTCTCTACTTTTTGCAGGTCACCTCTTTTAGTTAGTACATGGTGACCCTTTTACGTACGTCTAAGTCAAGCAGGTTAATACTTAGTGTGACGCTGATTGTTTCTGTAGACACTGTCCGGTACGTTCCTGTAAGTCTCAGTAAGATACTCCTCTGAGTCCTTCGTAGTATCTTGGTGAAGCTAATCATTTTCACTTGATTAACCCACACGCTTGATTCATACCCACCAATGAACACAAGTAATGCCTGATGGCACTGTTTGTGATTTAGATAGGGAAATGTAAGTGCCTCTGTCCTATTCTAATGATCTTATTCATCACATCCATAGCTTTGTTGCATACCTGTCCAACGGGGGCGCCAAAGTTGCGTTTCTCATCCAACGTTATACCAAGTTATCTAGTTGTTCTACTTCAGCTGATTGTCTTGCCATTGATTTTCAGCATTGAGTCTCTTCCAAGCATCCCCTCCCCGCCCCCCCAAACAACACGTAGGTAGGTGATCTTCCCTTGTGCTATTTTCAATCTAGCACTCTCACACTATAGTCCGTTCCACTCTTACTCTGCAGTACAGGGCTTATAGAGCGCGCAGTTGCCAGATCTCACCCACTCGAAACAGATGGACAACTTTTACATTCAAACTTAGCAAATTATACAAACTCTATGGCAATCAATTTGAAGTTTGGGCTGTCAAAAATGGTGTATTATAGTAAAAGCTAAAACTCAATTATCATAATAAAAAAAATAATTAATATACAATAGTTTTATAAATTAAAATACTGGTAATTATAAAGGAGGGAGGATTCTTAAATCTATTCAAGGTACATTTAAGTTCTCCATGTAGAGTAAATACCATATTAGTTTAAACCTAAAAAATACATTTATGCTTCATCGCTGTCCCAGTGGCTCCATCAATTGTGAAGTAGTGTTTAGTGGATGGCCCAGGTAGCTCAAAGTTTTGAGAGTGAGTAGGTGGACTTATGGGTAAAGGAGATGACACAGGGTACTATGAAGATGATGAAGTTAATCTTATTAAAAATTGCTCCTCTTCATCTTGCAGCTCGTTTGCTTTTCATATGTCATTTTCAATTTTGTTGACGTGATTTATTCGTGGTAGATATTAAGGACTTCATATCTTTAACCTTAAAACTAGCATTGTTCATTTTAATAAATGGTTTTACCTGAGCCCACACCATCTCTATAGGGTTAAGTTCACAATGATACGGAGGCAAAAGAATGAATTTTTGATCCACCGCCCTCGCCATCTCATCCACTTTGTATTTTTCAAATTTGTGTTTGTGTTGCGAAACCAAATACAGCATTTCCCGTTTCAACATTTCGTCATCAACATAAATGTTCTTATGGATAAACCACTCGGCTATTTGAACTTTACGCCATGATGTGGTCGGGATCGCTTCACACCTTCTGCTGTGATAGGCTGCATTATCGATTACGATAACAGTTCCTTCTTGTGTATTAGGGAGTAATTGCAATTTTCTTGTCACCGTTTCCATGATAAACAGTTTAAAACATTAACACTAAACACTATGAATCAATAGTAAATAATATATAAAATGATCATCTGATATAAAGTAAATTATATTATAACTACAAATAAAAGGAAAAAATTAAAATAGGTTATAAACAAATGTTTGATACAAATGACGATTAAGCCACCAAACACTCTTAGCACTCTGTAAGCCCACGCCAAAATAATGACCGTAACCCGTAAACACAAGAATAATGGCTTACAACTAGAGAGAGGCTTCTTGGATGGATGTCAAACGGCTGTGTTTTGCTTCTCCAATAGGACAGGACTGTCATCAGTAGGATTCATTGGTGTGAAGTCAGCAGGGTTATATTTATGTTTACACGGCGTGCTATGCTTGAAGACTGTGTTTTGACTTTCAGAATCTTAAACTGATTTACATCAATAATATAACGGAGTAAAGTGGCTAAGAGTATGTTCACCTGTACTTTCCTGAAACTATGGAAAAATAACATGTGAAAATCAACCAAAGATAATTATTTTGTATTAGGTAGATGCACTCTTCGAACACGCTGATTATATCAACACATGACTTACAAACTACCCTAATACTAATAAAACACAACAACCAGTCCCCTAGTTGACAATTTACCAAAGATAAATCTCAGACCAACCCAATATCAGACCTCTATCTCAATTGGCTCACGCGCTACCGACTGTTATAAAGTGTTTAACAAATGCCAGTGAATTCGACCAGGATTCGAACCCGGGCCTGATTATAAAGGGTGGCAAAGTGTGAATGCGAGTGTAAAACCTTATACTGCCCAGCCACCCATCTTTGTGGGTAGCTGGTTTCTTAATTCAAAAGCATGGTGTAGTAAAATTTTGAGTTGCATATAAAATGTATTCTCGAATTGTTAACATTGTCTCGGCAAGTACAATAAAACCATGTTTATTAAACTATAATTAACAAACGAAAATGAGTATAATGAATGTATAAGTGAATGAACCTTGTATTTTGTGAACCCAATATCAATGTTGATGTGGATGGGATGAACTAACGCTTTAGTTCTCAACGCTACAACTGTATAGCATTACTCTGCTCTTCAAGAGCGGACAGAGCTTAAAGTGAACTACATCCTATTCAACTTCAAAACGCTACCACACATAAATGGGGGGTGCGATTGGCCCATAGATTTTTTCAAAAATAAATTTGAGCTTTTCTTATGTCTTAAACATAATGTACCTAAGCAAAATCAAAAGAAAAAAAGTTTCCAACAAGACCACTTTTTCATGTTTTACTTTAAATATTTCAGGAGGTATAATACGTTACAATTTTTTTATAGCATTATATAAAGATATTCCTTTCAGACTTTGCAGACGTTGTTCATAACTATTATAACAGCCACCATAAAATTATTGGCTTTTCCACACAAATTGTAACTAGACTTATGACGTGATACATTTGCAACCTCATGAAACTTTGACACAATGCATATTTTAATATTTTGAAAGAAAAAAAGTTATTTAAAAACATCTATGGCGGTTTAATTTGATTTCACAAGATGCATAAATGTATGTTCATTAATATGCCATGTTTATTTCATAGTAATAATGACGTTCAAATTTAAGATACAAAATGGCAACTCCGCTTGTTATAAAAAAGATAGCGTTAACGAAGAAACCAATGGGTAAAGGCCCGTTGACACGGTGTTAGTTGACTAATGCAAGTTCACTAATTTGGCCGCGCGAGCACAGCTTGCACCGTGTAAACAGACGAGCAAGCTACTAACATGCAAGTCCACTTGCAACTGAAAAAGTTGGTCACCTTCCA
>CABFOW010001622.1:0-55659 GCA_902141385.1 Timema californicum
CTCTCTACCCTACCCAAGACTTTCCAGTCCACCGCTGACGAAGATAGGTTTTTTGGTTCTCAACGGGACGGACCGTTAGCACTAACTCTCACCTTTTTCTCAGCGACACAAACGCTATCTTACAGATTTTTCTCGACATTAGCTCTGTCCAAACAACGTTAAAACTTAATTATGTGTGTTTGAATAACAAAATTTTTGTAACAGTTTTACATTCAAACTATCATTTAAGTTATAGGGCTCATGTAGGAAGTATTACTATACTACAATTTATTCAAAGTTAGCTCTCAGTTTGTATGTTGCTTTCAGAAACCATATTATATTTAATCCCAACTTCCTTGTCAGTGGCCAACTAATTTAGTTGAGCTTGACATTATTCCACATTACAAATGTTGTGGCCATGTTTATTAAAGCACTTTACCTCGAAAGGTATGTTTTATATCTCTATTTTCAACTTAAACCATTCATAAACATTGAAACAACTATTGTAATCCAATACGGTTATCAAATCAAAGATAAATGGAAGGCACCCGTTCTTACTTGACGAGCGTGATACACCCAGCAGGGTTTGAACTCTGAACTCCCATTGCACAGAAAACTAGACAAGACAAGAGTGACGCCTTTGTCTGTGTTCCTATCAGTGTGTTAAAAATAATGTTGTTTTAGGACTTATGCTGGCATGCCATATAAAGTTAGGTCTTGTGGGGTTGTATCTTATAAAATTAGGTCCATTGAGGTTAGGTCTTGTGAAGTTAGGTATTACAAAGTTTAGGTCTTGTGCCTTTAGGTCCACTGCCTGTTTGAACAGTTAAGGATATTTTAAAGTAATCTATGAAAAATGAATTTTATGTCCAGTACTTTTAGGTCTAGTGAAGTTAGGACCTATAAAATTAGGTGTTATAAAGTTAGGTCTTATAAAATTAGGTGTTATGAAATTAATAAATTTAGTTTAAGTATTGTGACTTTAGGTCTTATAATTTTAGGTTCACTGCCACAAGTTCGCTGTAGCGTTCAAACCGAGTTCAGTTGCCAAGTGGCCCAGTTAAGTTACATGAGTAACTTCTTGTTATGTGTCCTATTTGCTATACTCAGTTATTATAATCATGTATGCCGATAATACGCTTAAGGTGGCGGTAGCCTTCTACTGGCCTGACCTATGATGTTAGTAGTAAACTCCTTTAATGTTTATGTAATTTTCAATCATATTCTTGTGTTCAATAAAATAAACTGCTATCTAGATTAATTCAATTGTGATGATATTGCCTATCCTCCTATCCATTATATATATATATATATATAAATATATTCTCATGTTACTACCTCTCATCAGGTAACGGACTGCACATTTAACTAGCAAGTGCACATGTGGTATAACTAATGATAGGATAGACATAGTCCTACCTTGAAATCCTCAGTATGTTCAACCTGTTTTCCATTCTTGTCCACAGCCGTGATTGGGTCAATGGCTGCAAAGTGTAGTACTTCAGTATCATTAATATCTGGATCTTTAGCATTGAGCGTGTAGAACACTGTTCCAGTGGCAGCATCTTCTGATACCTGAAACAATATACCATGATAGTTTAGTTATCAACTCACAACCTTGTTAAATCTTCACTTTATTCCAGTAAAACAATTTAATTTACTTATTAGAAAACAAAATGTTGTACCAAGCATAAGTGTTGTATTTTTCATACATGGTTCAAATACAATATTTGTGTGAAAATGATATAACTGTGTACAATATATAGAGACAATGAGTTATGGTACATTAAATTATTGGATTTTGTTAAATAAAAATTGTATTTCAGTACTAAATGTTGTTAAATAAAATGCTTGTTTCAGATAAAAATGGTAAATAAATAGCTCAAACTTAAGTGGTATAGACTATATGTTAAGTCTTATTCTGAGGCCTGAAACTATAAGCATCGAGTTAAAAGTTGAGAAAGTTAGTTCAAGCAAGTCCCTCAAACATGATTGAGTATCAAACTTTGCCTAGTCACCACTTATATAGTAAAGTGAGCGGTGGTTTATGAAGACTGGGAGGGTCCGGGAGGACAGCTGCAGTTGGGAGAGGGAGCCAAGACCAGATTAAATTTGTCGATTTACTCTTCATTCTGAATGTCAAGATGCAGGTTACATGTAATTAATCAAGGTTCTGATTTCAAATATGGTGTTTCCTGTGTGAATCCATTATTTTCAATTTTGAATAAAATTCTAATCTTAGAGTTAACTTACTTGAATCAAACCAAAACCAAATCTCACAGAAAAATTATTTTTTGAGTCGAGTCTGAATTGAATCTCAAGCTAAATTTATTTTATCGAATCCTAATCAAATCCTATGGTTACAAAAAAAAAAAAAAAAAACGAATAAATAGGTATTTAATTTTAAATCTAGGTTCAGATCNCGAATCAATAGGTATTTAATTTTAAATCTAGGTTCAGATCTAAATCGATTAATTCACTCACTATGATACGTTTCAAAATGAGTCTGTGCTTAATATCTTACAATAAAAGGTTTTTGAATTCAATACAATAATAAGGAGCAATATAGCTTCAGACTTTGAAAGCACTGGAGAAGAAAGGAGTTCAGGATGAGACCATAAACAGAGTGAGGAATATGTACAAGGATAGTGTGAGCTGTATGAAAGTGGGTGAGGGTAAGACAAATTGATGTGAGTTAAAGAACGGTCTGAAACAAGGTAGTGTGATCTCACCACTACTGTTCATTGTGATGGACGAAATACTGAGGGAAGTGGTAGAAGGAATTAGGGAGGGAAATATGAAAGCAATGGTGTTTACAGATGACCCGATGGTGTGGGGTGGTGAGGAGAAAGAAGTACAGGAGCAAATGGAGGTTTGGGGAAGAAAGGGTTGAAAGGTATGGAATGAGGTTTAATGTAAGGAAGAGTGAGATGGTGCTCATGACAAGGAAGGATGCCCAGGAGGATGTTGGATATAAAGGTGGGGAGGAGGGGGACAGGTAGGAGGCCAAGAGGAAGACAAAGGGACAGATATATGAAAGGAGTAAGCAGAAATGTGGAGGAAAGGAGGTGGTGGAGAGGCTTATGTTCCAAACAGGCCCACTCAGTGCCTGGAAGATGTCCATGATGATTATGATTAATAACATATTTTAAAAAAAATGTTGATTAAGATTTTAGACACATTTTAGGATTATAAAAAACAATGTAATAAATAGAATTAATTTCAAAAAGTGAAGAATCAAATAAAGATCTCACCACTTTATTATTATTATTATTATCATTATTATTATCATTATTATTATTAGCACCGCGTCTTACTACCCGTTCGGGTTATACGCACTTACGCTAATGTGTAATGGTAGGGCGATTGTGAGATGAAATGGAGGACCTACAGTTTAACGTGGAATCCGAACCACGGTGGAGGCCTGGCAATCCCCACATTCACAAGATGTCTTGTCAGAGGTGAAGGAAGGGTTTGGTAATCAGATAAATCTGTGCCGGTGCCGAGGATCGAACCCCGGCCGCCAGCGCTGAAGTCTGACACCTTACCCCTAGACCGCCAGGTCACCACCACTTTATTAATCATGATACAAAATATTCCCTGTCCCAAACAATTTTCATCCACGTTATTCCTTTATGACCTGGAATTCAAGCTAATCTCTCTATCCACTCTACCATGCAACTGGTTTCCAGAATTATTATATTAATTTGTTAAGTAAGTATGAATTATAGATTTGAATTTTGAGCTAAGCCCATCAAATCTGAATCCAAGATTTATTTAGGTTCAAAATTTGAAATCGAACCCGAGTTATGCAATATTAAGATTCAGATTTGGATTCAAAATTGTGAAGGTTCATACTGGCTTAGTAATGTTGTTGGGTCCCTTCTTTGTCTTGAATTTCAAATAGCCTTAAGAATTTGGGGAAATCAAGGACCCTTCCCTAATATATTCACATCCAATATACATTTCCTGTGTTTGTCCTTTATGTTATTCGTTCCTTTCATATGTCCCTATCCAAGTGTCCTAACATTCTTAGCAAATTTTTTTTCTCCCTTTTGTGTTTTTTCCCGGGATCTCTAAATCTGTAACCAGGAACTCTAACCAATAGACCATATGGCATCAACCAGCGATGGTTACACATTTCTATGCAGGTAAGGGTTTGATAAGATTTTATATATAAAATTTTGAACCACCAATAAATAATATTTTGACCGGATGAAAATCAATAATTCCTCACCTCTGCTCTTTGAGTGGGCGGTAAGAAGTAAGGATCCTTGTCATTGCTGTTGACAACATTCACAGTTAGCGTAGTGGTACCAGTCAAACTGGGGATACCTGTCACACAAACAAATATTTAGCCAGACAGGACCTAACAGACAAGAGCAAGTGAACGAAAAACAACTTTTAAAAATAAATATCTACATATTTACAATGTCTAACTATTAATTCAGGAGAAGCACATTTTATTATAATCAAATAAATTTAAAAATTACACCTGGACATGTGAATTGAACCCATGACCTTTGGTTTAGAACGCCAGTACTCTACCACTGATCAATCCAGGGATTATCCTGTGCTCAGAGTCATTCTTCACTCATATTTTAAGGCAGAGTATGTGATAGACATATGGATATTATCTGCTACTGAGAGCTATCATTGGTACCACAACCACTGGTGACTAAGTTGTGGCTTTATGCTGCCAATAGTACAACTACATTTACATTCCAAGTGGTTCAAGATGGAATAAAGCAACGCTACACAATTAAGTATATATGAAAGGTGTAGCTTGGGGAATGGAAGAGTAGAGTTACGGACATGAGCCGTATCTCGATTATAGTCAAATACATTGAAAAATGACATATGGATCCGGGAATTGAACCTGGAACACACCCATCAAAGACTCTGCTTTAAAATATGAGGGGAAAATGACCCTAAGCACGGGATGATCACTGGATTGATCAGTGGAAGAGCATTGGCATGGTAAGTCAAAAGTCCCAGGTTTGATTCCCAGATACACGTGTCATTTTTTTAGTTATTTGACTATAATCTAGATACGGCTCATGTCCGTGATTATAAGCTTTCATCCCCCAAATTTTGCCTTCCATATATACTTAATTGTATGGCATTGATTCCTTCAATATTTTATTATGCAAATGGTGTAAATAAGGTAAAATTCAGAGTACATGTAGACACATTTCTATAAAGGGAGAGTGGGAAAACCCTTTAAAAAATTGTATAAATACATCGAGCCAGGTAAAAGTAAACAAGATGAGCTTGACAGTTAATCCATGTGCCCACTGATGTATGTATTATTGGATACCTTATTATAGGGATGACAGGATTGCTTGCATAATATGCACCCACATTAGCATGAAGACAAAAAAAAATTCATGTTGAAAACTTTCCCTCAGTGCACTCTACCAGGACTTAAACCCTTATCTCCCCATCAAGTGCAATGTAGGTCTTAGCACATTAGACCACTCGGTAATTATTATAGGCTAAATATTGTTGTTAGATCATATATCATTTTGATTGACTAGTAGCTTTGTAAACACATAGATACCAATTATTGCTGTGCAAAGCGATGAAATGTTTATAGAACTTATTGATAAAAACAAAAGAGTGTCTAGTTTTTCAGATCGATGTTAAACTCAAAACAATAAGAAGTATTTTTAAGAGAGAAAACTTGAGATAATATTCCACAAACCATGCGACACAATATTTCACAACCATAAAAATGCAAAACTATATTAATGGTTATGTATAAATCAATTATTAAAAATTATTTGTGCAAGTTAAAGATATATTGTTCTCCCAATATCCCCACCATAAGAAGCCTCGGTTGTCCTTGACCTTGACCAACTCACCATGATCCACCGCTATTATTTCAATGTTATAGATGTTCCTGCGATCATAATCCAAATTGCTTGCAACCTTCACTAGCCCTGTCTCATTGTCGATACTGAAGTCTTCATATCCTCCTTTCTGAATTACATAGCTAAGGTCAGCATTCACTCCAGAGTCAGCGTCTGTGGCCTGGGTTTGCTCTACACTTGTCCCTAAACACAAGTCAGTAATTAAATAAAAGATTCTAGAAGAACAATCAATACCTAATTATTTTTTAGTGCTGTGATTCCCATTTGAGATTTCATGGAGTACAAATACTAATGGATTAATGATGGTTAAAATGATAAGCACTCTCATGTGGCCAGTGCTTGAATAAAAGGTGTTGAAACAAAACACTAACAGACACAATAACACATTTACTCTATCTTTATGTGATAACTCAAATAATAACAGACACACTGCTATTCAAAGTTAACATAGCGGAACATTACGTAACAAGAGACAGTCAGTTACCATTATATTCTATCCATAGATGGGTTCTGTAGATATAAAGGGTGACCTGGTGGTCTAGGGGTAAGGTGTCAGACTTCTGTGCTGGCGGCCGGGGTTCAATCCTCGGTCCCGGCAAAGATTTATCTGATTACCAAACCCTTCCTTCACCTCTGACAAGACATCTTGTGAATGTGAGGAATGCCAGGCCTCCACCGTGGTTCGGATTCCACGTTAAACTGTNCATTACACATTAGCGTAAGTGCGTATAACCCGAACGGGTAGTAAGACGCGGTGATAATAATAATAATAATAATAATAATGTAGATATAAAGGATATAAATTTGCCAATTCACCTACTGGTGTGTCTTCCTGTATTGAAGCAATGTAACTCTGTCTAGTGAACATGTCCTAGTATGTCCTAGTATATCCAGTGTATCAACTCACCTACTGGTGTATCTTCCTTTATTGAAGCAATGTAACTCTTTCCAGGGAATATGTCCTAGTATGTCCTAGTATATCCAGTGTATCAACTCACCTACTGGTGTGTCTTCCTGTATTGAAGCAATGTAACTCTGTCCAGGGAACATGTCCTAGTATGTCCTAGTATATCCAGTGTATCAACCCACCTACTGGTGTGTCTTCCTGTATTGAAGCAATGTAACTCTGTCCAGGGAACATGTCCTAGTATGTCCTAATGTCCTCGTATGTCCAGTGTATAAACTCACCTACTGGCGTGTCTTCCTGTATTGAAGCAACGTAACTCTCTCTGGTGAACAAAGGCTGATTGTTGTTGACGTCCCTGACCGAGATATTAACTGTGGCAGTGCTGCTGAACTTCTCATCCTTGGCCTAAAGTTTACAATTCAAACATTATATTATCTAATATAAGATAATAGATACATTCTAAATATTAAAATCTAAACCTTCATGACTATACCAAATGCAATTTATTGTCTTGGTTATCACTCACACTTTACCATTTCATAGCATAATTAACTGGATAAACTTCCCAAACAAATTATAAAGTTCCGAAACATTAACATGTAAGTTATGAGTGTGCAACATCTACTTTTACATTTCGAAGCAAAGTCGAATTGAATAATATGTTATAGCCTACTCCTGAAGTCGAATAAATGTTCAACTATTTTAAAAATATGTTAAAAGAAAAATAGTACATGTTGCATAGCTAAATGACTTAGGGTATTAAATAAAATGTTATATTGTAAAAATGATTAAAATTATTTGTCCTTAGCTGTTAAATTTTGTCATTTTTAAAATGTAATTTAATAATTTTAGACTTTGTCATTTTAACATCAGTTTGTCATGTAAATAACAGCATCAATGATACAAATTAAATTTAAATGTGTAATTTAACTGTAAACATTTTTTTGTCAAAACTTTGTAATTGTTGAATCTTGAATTTGAGTTTCAAATCAAAATCAAAGCAGTTGAATATTTGAAGCTAAGTTGAAGCTTTTGAATCTTTGCATAGCTATAACGTAAAGGTTTATCAACATCTTATTAAAGAACATTTGACAAGTTTTGGAAGTCTGATGAGCAGCCCACCGGTCTTCTCCTCAGAAATGTTAACTAATATTACTTTTAATTAAAATTTTAAATCTACCTTTTCAATACATTACATTTTAAACAAAGATATGCTACTAATAAATGATTATAATTCATAGTGTCAGCTATGAATAGTTGCAAAATATATATATATATATATTTTTTAGCACCTTGTCTTACTACTCAATCGAGTTTTACTCTCATGTACTAATTATGCTAATGGGGTAAGGAATGAGAAAGGTTGAATTGAGAAGAAATGTACCCACATTCATGTGGATAGAGTAAAACTAATGAGGAAAATCACCCTCAGTACAGCCGAACCTGGATCGAACCACGATCTCCGCATCACTGGAAGTATAGTCTATTGTGAGAGTAGCGCCTTAGTCCATTCAGCCACTGAAGTGGGTTATAATATATTCTCAGGCCCATACACAAAATGGCAAAGGGTGTGAGGGTGTTCCTGAGGACTAGATATTGAAAAGTCAACCAATACTATACTTAATTATAATACCGTACATATTTTTAAAAAGTATTGTATTTAATGAATAATAAATGTATTCACTTATTTAATAATAAATTATCATGACATAATATGTTACTTATTGTACTCTATATTAGAAGCAACATAAGTAACCGTTTGAGCCATTCAGTCATTCAAGGTATTGCTTGTTAGCTTCATTTCAGCTGGATATTTTCATCATTTGTGACGCAACAAATTATATAGAAAGGACTTCATAACGATACACTAGACATTTTAGTGAGGAAGATAGAGTGGTCAGAGCTTTGAGGAGATTATAGTAGTGGTTTTAAAATGGAGCAGAAATTAATTTTTATAAAACTACATCTGACATACTCTTTTAAATTGAAAAATGACATTTATACATGAAAATCAGACCAAGAACCTTTGGTGTACTATGTCAATGCTCTAACCACCGAGCTATCCAAGAATTGTCCTGTGCTCACGGATCATTCTTCATTCATATTTTAAGGCAGAGTCTGTAATGAACTCGCATTCAATTCTCTTGTCCAGGTGTCAATCCAAATTAAAGCTTATCATATTAAGATGAAGCTATAACCGTGCTCAACAACTATAAGAGAATGATATTTAATCTACTATTCATAATGTGCTTACATATATACCAAACATTAAATTAACATATTCTGTTTTCAATTTATTTCTTGAGATTTAAAGAAGTAAAAATGAAATAAGAAAGTTGTCAATATTGTTTATAGAGTGTTTATAGTCAAAACTATAATAAAAAAAACTCTTTTTACAGTACAGTAAACACCCTGGAAACTCTTTGCAAGGGGTAAATTTGTTTATACATTTTCTTCACTAACACCGGCTCATTGTATCAGTAATGTATGAATATTCATTTAATTTTAACCCTGCATATTATCTACTATTATTGCTGTATTACTTTATTTTGTAATTTATTGAGGATAGGGGTGGGGTGGGGGTGGTTATGGAGGGGTAGAGGATTGGCCCTCATAATTCCTCCCCTCAGATAGGAGCCCAATGGATTTATTCATGAACTTCAAGACATTTGTAACTGTTTTAGATATTGTCAGTCATCTGTACAAGAGGGGTTGGGTTAAAATCTTGGTAGAGACTTGGTGTGAAGTGTTGTTATTATGCTCTTGTCTCTAAAACTCAAATATCTCACAGCAAAAATAAGAATCAGTTAAAATAATAAAATATACATGCAGTATTTTAAGAGAGGTAATTTTATTGAAAATATGTATATTTTACAACTTTTCTAAGTAGAGGAATTAAGGTTTTTTTTAGTATTTATGTGTCACAGCTAAAAAGGACAGCACAAATTCCAAAACCCCCTAGATTATTTTTTATAAGAGTTTGCAATGAAAGGAAAAACAAACTTCTCCATCTCATACATTTATTTTTAGTTTTAGTTTTTCCATTACAAGCTACAGCAACATTCTAACCATGTCACAGTACAATAAAAGAAATACATCATCCATTGGATAAAAACCTCAGAAAACAATGGACACCATCTCATGTCGGTATTGAAGTAAATGAACAATCTGATATCTTAACAAAGAAAGATACCCAAATTCAACAAATGAGAACCAAAAACTTTACATATTATTCTTCCACACTGCAGATCAAACATAAATTTAAGAATAAACTAATAAAGAGTTCAAAAATATTTTTGCAGGCATAAAATGGAGCATAATTCTTGAAAATATAAACCGGATTCCCAATTTCCCGCGAAGAAAGGCTATAGCTCTATTCTGATTAACCAATGGGCATGATTGTGTATCTTCTTCATAGACTAAACATTTATACTTCACCCTATTATACCCTGTGCAAACTACCCAATACTAACATGAATGGGAAACACTTGCTTCAGTGTCGAGCAATAACCAAATACAAAGAAAGAGATAAAACAACCCAGACTATTGGGATGCTAGACAGAGAATGGAAGAAATCCAAGATTCAGAGCATTAGCAAACAACAACAACAGTTTACCAATTTTTATTATTATTTTCCATCCCCCTCGCTCCCTCTAGCTTGACAGGCCTAAATATAGCCAGAACATGATTAAAATGAATTCTGAATCAATTAAAGTTTAAGTAAATCAATACGAAACAACAGCTATGTATGCACTGGAATGCGCTACTACCCACAGTAAGGGACTTGACTGGGTTGGTTGCTTTCAAAACCGCAGTCAAATGAAATATTATTTCTAAGAAAATCTAGCTCTTCATACTTCTGTAAACATTTCAAATAAAACTGTCTATACATAAATGCTGGTGTAATGGATGAAGGTAATCTAACAATTATATTTAAAATTTAGACAATCATTTTAGAATCACTCTTGTTATTATAAGCTTGTTTGGTTTAATTGGTTATGTGTAAGACAAGGAAAACTAGCTTTAACTTCGCCAAAATGTTGCAAAATAAATAAAATAAATAAATGTATGACACCCCTTTTGGGATGAATATGACCTCGACGACGACGACAATGAGTAGGCCCTCTACATGTTTTTATGGTCAAAAGGAAAAAACAACTAAATAAGCACCTTTGGTGACTTTATGTTTTGAATCCAAGTTCCTCAGTCCTATTATGAAAACAGGGAGGTTGAGAGTGATTTAAAGTTCATTGTTCGCCACAAGTGGAACCCTTACTTAGGCTCTAGTTTTAATAGTTCTTAGCTCGTGTTAAGAGCATGAAAAAAGAAACAGTAGACTTTAGACCAAGAACAGACAGTCTCAGTTTTTCTTATCATAGTAACAAAGCATATTTTAAATTGTATGTGAATCTTTTAAGTGAGGTAGGTCTTACACCATTAACTATATAAAAACATGAATCGGTGGTGACATGGTCTAAGGCAGGGCTAGTCAATTAATTATCCAAGTGGGCCACTCAAAAAAATTCATAATATTTGGGGGACCAGACATTTAATTCAATCTGGTAGTAATATGGAGTGTTATTATATTATACAGTAGACTCCCGACTATCCGTCACTCTGTACTATTCGGCCTAGTTTAAAAAAAATTCTTCATAGTAAAATCAGGAATCATTACCCCTATATTACACACATCAAAAGCAAGCATGGATGAATTCAGAAATCTTTAAAACCTGTTTCCAAAATGAATTCGTACTGGCGAGACATCGGCTGCTGTTGGGTGGAGGGGAGAAGAGATGTGAGTCACTCATAGCAACCCTGTCACCTGGTCACCTGCTTTGTTCAAGGTCAAAAGCAAGAATATTTTATATAGCTCAGCCGTTATGTGATGGCTCTTGGAGGGAGTGATACCAGGTATAAAGTGGGGGACGCACATCACTGGAGAGTAAGCTCGCAATCCCTTGTAACCACATGATGTTGGTGGGATGATGGCATCAAGGACCGAGTAACACTAAGTTTGCAACTTCCCCCACCGCTGATTAGAAAGTGAAGATCTCTCTGGCCTTTCAAGGTCAGGTGCCTCTACATACCGTCTGAAATATATGATGCATTTCCATTTATAAAGTAGTTGGACTTTCAATATGGATGGGGCCCGCGGGCCACCATTTGAATAGCCCAGACCTAAAGTATCACTATCGCAATAAACGGGACTGCCATTGATTGGCATATCGAGGTTTTAATCTCAATCATGTGTACTAAAGTTGCCCTTCCTCAATTGTTTCATACTCTCCCTTCAACCAAATTCAGGTACACTTACTTTAAACTCTCCCTTCCTCATCCACACATCAGTAGGTTAAATAAGCTGATAGCAAAAACAAGTATTAAGAGATAATTCACTCCAACAAAAGTTAAAGAATATACAAAGTGCCGCAAGTTGGACGATGGTGAAAATTTACAAAACATTGTTATGACAAAGAGGTGAATACCACTTCGTACCCAAACCTATCATTAAGATTTTGACTAATGCTACAACATCATAGTTGAGTTGCAATGCTAACCAACTTTAAAAGGTGGGAATTTGCTCACCAAAATATAACAAAAATCAGACACCCCCTTGATCTTACATAGTCCAGTCAGTGCTCTATTCTTGTATGATGATTCAACACAAGTTTAAATAGGCAGCTACAGAATATAAGCAACAATGATCAACCTCTGGTCAGAGTCCTGTCTGTGATTTACTCTCTTCAACTGAATTAAGATAGGTTTGAACAGGAAACTGCAGATTATAAGCAACAATAATCAACCTCGAGTCATAGTTCAGCCAGTGATGTACTTTCTTCTACTGAAAATGTGGGTCTGAAGTGGTTTGGAAATTACTTTGATGTGATTTATTCCACTATTTCCAGTAGTTTCTTTATTCATGGGATTTTTGTTTGTTTATTTACTATATTGATACTATATCGAACCCTGCAATAGAACTATGAACTATTCACTACATTATACCAACTGGTTTTGTTCTGGTATCCCTCCCCCTCTTCTATCACTACCACTGCAGGAGCTATTCTGTACTAAGTCAACAACACTAATTGCAGGTGGCCTGGCGGTCTAGGGATAAGGTGTAAGACTTTTGTGTTGGGGGTCCCGGGTTCAATCCTCAGTACCGGCACAAATTTATCTGATTTCCAAACCTTTCCTTCACCTCCGACAAGAGTGTATTAATCACAACTTGTGAATGTGGGGAATGCCAGGCCTCCACCGTGATTTGGATCCCACGTTAAACTGTAGGTCCTCCCATTTCATCTCACAATCACCCTACCATTACACATTAGCGTAAGTGCACATAATCTGAACGGATATTATTATTATTATTATTGCAATGGGAATTCTATACATAGGCTTTACTATTCTCCAAAAAATTGTGGAAAATATAAAGAGGTGTGTGTTATAGTTGTTTTATTAGCAGTCATTTATTTTATACTTGTGTGTAAGATGTCATGGCAAGCCTTATATTGTACCATTTATTTGGAAAATATGCTTCAAGAAAAACTTTAAACACAAGAAAACTCACCAAAGTCCCCCACTGTTGCTGCGCCAACTTACTGTTTCCCACACGCAAAAAAGACAACTTGCCTCTACCAAAATATTGATCAACTGAACGAGGAGAAATATTGGACTAGTAAAATGTTCTATCCCTCAAGGCGGGGTGTGGAAAAGTGTGTGGCGCGCCTGCGCAAAAAGATTGTTACGCCAGAGTTTATTGTTCTCGTAAGTTCGTCCAGCTCCGCGTGTGTTTACCCTGATATTCTAACCCCTCCCTCCCGTCGTTATGTCGTATTGACCTATGTTTTGTATTTACCCCTCTTCCCCCTCTTTGAGCTTGTATAATCCTATAAATACTGATGTTGTTCAACATGGACGGTACTTCTTGACAGGGCTGTCCCGTAGGACACACCTTGGGTGTCCAGGAAATATTCGCAAGGTACGAAATCCCTTTTCGGCAGTTGTATGTTAGAAATTCTTTTCGCGTCGTATTCGACTTGTAAATATGTATATCATTTTGGACTTAGTAAATATGTCAAACATATTGGACTTAGAATCTTTTCGCCATATTTAACTTGTAGATATGTCTAACATTTTGGACTTAGAATCTTTTCAACGTAAAAATATGTCTAACATTTTGGACTTAGAATCCTTTAACTTGTAAATATGTCTAACATTTTGGACTTAGAATCTTTTCAACTTATGAATATGTCTAACATTTTGGACTTAGAATCCTATTGTCACATTCAACTTGTAAATATGTCAATCATTTTGGACTTAGTAAATATGTCAAACATATTGGACTTAGAATCTTTTCGTCATATTTAACTTGTAAATATGTCTGATATTTTTGGACTGAAATTTTCTAACGTCACTGTGGATGTTGTAGTCTATTCTAGACTTGGAATATTTTACTTTACCTGGAATCATATTTAACAGATAAATGTTTATTTTGCATCGCCTATATGGCATCTATACCTGATTGTTTAGTAAGAAATATATTTACTAGAGTGGCAGATATAATAGAAATATCTGAGGGTAATTGATTATATCGAAAATGCCCATCAGGCAGTGGGAAGTTTCGTATTGTAAATATAAAGTTATAAGTATTTTGTTATGAACCCCTTTTAACTGAATGGCCCATACGGCAAAAGTCTTGTATTATTATTCGTATGGAGTATTTTTGTCGGCAGAGCCAGATTTTGTATTGGAATATTGTCGTCAGTTAACTCATTAGCCTAGCGGGCCTATAGAGTTTATTGTTCATTGGTTTCAATTTACGATATTATGTTCGTATGCTAATAGCTTCATGAATTGTAAGCAATTCCAAATTGTACAACTTAATCGCCTTTTTTTATACTCTGTTCAATTTTATTCTCACTATCAATAAAACTACAAATTGTTACCATTGACATATATTCTTCTTAATCCAGGTTTCCGGCTTTTGCCATCCCCTTTCCTGTTAGGAACATCAATATAATTGAGGTGTGAGTTCGTGGAGAAAATAAGTAATTTGGCCTGTTTACTTTTGTTTATATTTCTCACAGCCCTCTGCAATTGCTATTTTTTATTTTTTATTTTATTGTTTGTTGTGCGCCAGCCTTATTCTTCGGGGAAGAGTAAGGGCGGTGGTACAATATTACTATGACACATTTGATTAAGAGATTAATAATATAAGAACACAAGTAGTAGTATTCAAATGAAGAACATCCAAATTTATTTTTAACTAATTTTAATATATCTTTTGATATAAAAACTACTGATCAAAATCAATCAAATGATTAAATTAATTGTACCATAAGTTCACTATAGAAATATAGCTGAAATAATATGTACATTTTAATGATTTTGAGTATGTTTTACATTGCATAGTAGATTAGAAAAATCTGTGTGTTTCTCAAACTATAACAGAGTATTTTGCCTATAACAAAACTTGTTGATCCCAATGTATGGCACATAACTATAACAGAATCTTCTAGAATAGAACCGTTATTAATGTATGTAATGAGATGTACATGAACAACCTTACCTCAACAACGAGGTAGATAATGTCGCTGCTGACATTGGTCATATCTAGTCCCAAAGCATTCACCACTGTTATTTCCCCGCTGTGCATGTCTATTGCAAAGAGATTGTTGATGTTGCCCTCAAGGATGTAATAGGTGATTTCTGAAGATTTGTCAGGATCTCTTGCCTGTAATAGCACACATCATCAGTATTATTTAACAAGGAGCCCAATGGTTAGATTATTTTATATTAATGAAAATTGATAAAAATAAATAAAAAATAAACTAATAGGTGCAAATTTAAGGAAGAAAGCCTACTTAAGGAAAGAGGAAAAATGTGGGAACAATCCAATGCACAAAGGTGACATCTTTCTGGGTACTGATCAGTAGGCCTAAATTGTCTGCCAAATGACTTTAGGCCAACCTTACTTTTTGTTAGGCTAATTTTTGTCACATCGGCGTTATGGTAAGGGCGGCTTAAATCAAAGAACTACTTAGTGGTCTTAATGTTTCTGCTTGACTGGTCGGTTTTGTCGGGAACACTATCGATACTATTATCAATAGCCATCTAGGATGGGGCATGATGGGAAGCAGATGATTTATTGCGTCACACCACAGGGTAGCCAACCTATATGGAAATACATTACATTCCTCCCCTACAATTTCTTGAATACAGATATTTCAAAATACATAAATATACATAAAATAAGAATACAATGCATGACTACGATTCCAATAGTCATGAGGAAATAATTTACATTTTAAACACTTTTTATACAAAAATACAAAATATAATATTTGCTCCTAGTTTTTAATAGTCTGGTGAAATGGTTTTTTTTTATTTACAAATTTAATTTAACTACAGGTTTCCTACACCTAGTTGGATACCTGGGCTCCCTTACTTCTGGTGAGATTTCAATCCTCTGAGGTGGGTGTGATTCTGGACTACTGCCCTTTTCATGTGATTCAACCCTGGGAACGCATGGAGAATGATTCTCACCCCTGGATGTCTTAGGAGATGTCAAACCTCCCCTATTAGGCTTGGGATCTAGTTCTGAGGGATATGGCTCTCTAACACTAGGTTCTATCTCCTCTACTCTAGTTTCAGGCGAAGACTGTAAATTAATTAATTGATCAATATGACGTTTCCATGTTACTGCCCCTAATCTGACTAAATAGGCTACTGGACTTAATTGTGATACAACAACCCCTTCAATCCATTTATTCTTCCCTCGATAATCTCTGATTAGTACCCGTTGGTTTGGAACTAGTTCCCGAGTTCTGCATCCCTTTGCATATTTAACCTGTTTCCTCTGATTTTGCTCTACATTTTCATTCACATTAGAACGTAGCAAATCTAGCCTAGTTCTAAGCTGTCTGTTAAACATCAATTTTGATGGGGTTTCATTTGTTGTACTATGTACTGAGTTCCTATAATCACATAGAAATCTACTTAAAGCTACTTCCAGATTTCTTTTTTCATGAATAGCAATCATCAATTTATTTTTTACAAATTTTACTGCATTTTCGGCTAGGCCGTTACTTTGAGGATGGTATGGAGGTGTTAAAGTATGTTTAATACCATTTGCATTCAAAAAAAATTTGAATTCATGTGATGTAAATGGTGGTCCATTGTCACTTACAATGTGTTCTGGTAAACCAAACCTTGCAAAGGTCTGCCTTAAATGAGCAATAGTTTGACTTGCTGCTGTTGACGATACTTCTAACACTTCCAACCATTTAGTATATGCATCTATGATAACAAGATACATCTTAGATTTGAATGGACCCATAAAATCTATATGTAATCTAGACCATGGTTTATTTGGATAATTCCAAACATGTAACATACTCTTTGATGGATTTTGTCTTTCCCATAGACAGGGTGCACAATTTTTTACCATCTGTTCAATGTCCTGATCAATATTAGGCCACCAAATATAAGATCTAGCTAAAGTTTTCATTTTAACTATTCCAAGATGACTTGAATGTAATTCCTCTAACAAATGTCTACGAAATTTCTCTGGTATAATTACTCTATACCCCCACATCAGTATTCCTTGCTCTAATGTTAATTCATTTTTCCTATGAAAATACGTTGTCAATTCCTTATCATAATCATAAGGCCAACCAAACTTCACATAACCTGTAAGTTTAACAAATTCAGGGTCTTTTTGTACTTCTCTCTTTATATCCTCACATTTTATAGGTATCCCACTAATTTCAAAACATTGTAAATAAGTACCAATACAACTATCATTCTCTAATTCATCATTGTCAGAGTTAACTAATGGCCACCTGGATAATCCATCAGCATTACCATGATTTTCTGATTTGACATAGCAAATATCAAAATCATATCCTGATAAGAAAAGAGCATATCTTTGTAATCTACTAGCTGCAAAAGCTGGCAACCCTTTTTTCTCCCCAAATATGCTTAACAAAGGTTTATGATCTGTACATAGTATAAATTTCCTTCCCCACAGGTATTGATTAAATTTCTTTACACCAAAAACAAGGCTTAAAGCTTCCTTGTCAATCTGTGAATATCCCTGCTCAGCTTTAGACAGTGTGCGGGAAGCATAGGCTATTGGACGTTCACTTCCATCACTCTGCACTTGTGACAGCACACTACCAAGACCATAGCCTGATGCATCACATGCTAATTTTAAAGGTAATTTGGGATTATAGTGAGCTAACACCTCTGCTGACACTAACCTCTCTTTAATTATTGAAAAAGATTTCATGCATGCTTTGTCAAAATTAAAATCTCTGTTCTTTCTCAACAACCGATACATAGGACAAAGTATTGTGGATAAGTTTGGAACAAACTTTCCATAGTAATTGACTAGCCCTAGAAATCCCTTCAGTTGTTTAACATTCTCTGGCTTTGGTGTATCTAATATAGCCGCAATTTTGTCTTTGGCTGTTTTTAACCCATCTTTGTCTATTACAAACCCTAGATACTCTAAACTTTTAGAAAAAAACTTACACTTATTTTTACTTACTGTGAGACCCTTGTCACATAAACGTTTACACACCACTTTAAGCCTGTCGCAATGTTCCTGCATGTCCCTACCAGTAACCAAAATGTCATCCAAAAATACAATTACTCCTTTCAACCCCTGTAATGTTTTTTCCATTAATTTTTGGAACAAATTTGGTGCTGGAGAAATCCCATAAGGAATTCTGTTGTACTTAAATAAACCCTTGTGCGTGCTTATCACACAAAGTTTCTTAGATTCCTCATCTAGCCTAACCTGCTGATAAGCCTGACTTAGATCCAGTTTACTAAAGGTTTCTCCCTTTTGTAAAGTGACAAATAACTCTTCTATTTTGGGAATAGGATGTCTCTCTAGTTCTAGATTAGGGTTCAAGGTCACTTTAAAATCTCCACATATTCTAATATTTCCATTTCTCTTAAGTACAGGGACTATTGGTGTACCCCATTCACTATTAGAAACTGGAGTTAATACCTCCTCTTGCACTAAGCGTTCTAACTCCTGCTCTACCTTTTCTTTAAGTGCAAATGGAATTGATCTCGGTTTGCAATACTTTGGCTTAGCATCTTTTTTTAAATTTAACCTAACTGGTTCCCCCTTATACTCGCCTAATTTTTCATTAAAAACTTCTGGAAATTCCCTTAACAGGTTAGTTACCATTTCTGTTTGTGCCCTATCTGCCGTTACACTATTTGCATTATGCAAGTTTTCTGGAATCAATAATTGCACTTTTAGTTCCTTAATCCAATCCCTTCCTAGTAATGGATTAGCTCCATGTTTAATTACAAATAATTCCATTTTGTGTGACAAATCCTGGTATTGAACATTTACATTTATAACACCCACAGGAATGATTGGTTCATTTATATATGAATTTAAGATTAAATCAGTTGGATGCAATTTTAAGTGATTCAATTTATCCAGATAATACTTTTCAGAGATTACAGATACCCCTGCACCTGTGTCTACTTCAAACGGAATTTCTTTCCCTTCCACCTGAACATTTATTCTAAAAGGTTCCACTCTTTCACGCTTCTCGCCAAGCTGATTTTTATATAACCCAAATAAATTTGAACTGTCATAAATGTTTTCATCACTATAGTCATTTAACACATCCAACCCCACAAAATGTTGTTTATTACTGTCATACTTTTGTCTGTCTCTGTGAGATTTGCTAGCAATTGTATGAGTAGCCCTATTAGAATTGGTTGACTTACCCAACTGTTTCAATCGACACACCTTTTGCAAATGACCTTTCTTCTTACATACACGGCATTCATACTGTTTATAATGACATTCATTTTTTAAATGACCGTTTCTTCCACAGCAATAACACTTCACTTCTCTGGTAACGCCTTTTCTTTCTTCATTTTTCGACATTCGAAGAATTTGGGGTTGACGATCAGCTGTTCCACCGGTGTTATGTCCAAAGGCTAGTGACGCTGCATCCTTCTCGGCTGCCTCCAAAGATGTTGAAATCAGCACTGCCTTCTCGTAGTCTAGCTGCCTCTCCGCTAGAAGTCGTTGCTTAATAGAGCTGCTTCTTAATCCACTTACAAGACGATCCCGTAAATAATCAGATAATGATTCTTTAAACTCGCAATGCTTTGACATTTGTTTTAAGCTAGCGATATAATCTGATACACTTTCATGCTCATGCTGTGATCTTAAACTAAATTTATACCTTTCGGCAATAAACGATGGTTTAGGATATAAATGTTCTTGGATAATTTTAATTAGATCCACATAGCTTTTTGTTGACGGCTTGTCAGGTGTACATAAATCTCGTAAAAGATTAAAAGTTTTCACGCCTACTACTGTCAGTAGTGTACTTACTTTCTTCTCATTAGTTATACTATTACATTCGACAAATAGTTCAAATCGCTCCACATATGACGACCAGTTTTCTTCATTACTGTCGAAACTACTCATGTTTCCTATGACTGCCATTATAGACCACGCCCTAAATTATTAAAATCCCTAAATGTTCTCGGAGTTGCCTCAATACTGTGTGCATACGTTTTCAATTTAAGAACTTTTTATTACTTCTATAATTAAATTAATTCAATACACTTTTAAAGCTGGACTTCCAAATAGCCAGGAATATGCGACACCATAATAAAAAAAATGTTATCCTCGTCGCCAATATGTCACATCCGCGTTATGGTAAGGACGGCTTAAATCAAAGAACTACTTAGTGGTCTTAATGTTTCTGCTTGACTGGTCGGTTTTGTCGGGAACACTATCGATACTATTATCAATAGCCATCTAGGATGGGGCATGATGGGAAGCAGATGATTTATGGCGTCACACCACAGGGTAGCCAACCTATATGGAAATACATTACAATTTTATGTGAAATTGTATTCTAAATTTTTAGGCCAAATGACTTTAAGCCTACTGCTACATCCCCTTTCTTTCCTTCTTTCATCTGTTTTCTACAGTAGAATTAGTCACACACACATTTAAACACAAATTGAGTAATGTTTCGGCATTGTTGCCTTTACTAAACAAAAAAGAGCGGAGAGAAAAGACACTTAACTACTCCATTTTAAATTCAAAATAAAACTGTTAGAAATTTGGAAAGTAAAGGCAACAATGCCGAAATATTATTAGAGTTTAAATGTGTGTAGAAAACAAGAAAGGAAAAGAACTTCCCTTTGTGCATTAGATTCTTCACACATTTTCCCTCTTTCCGTAGGTTTCTTCTTCCTTAATTAAATTTGCACTTATTAGTTTATTTTTTCTTTATTTATATCAATTGTCATTATTATAAAAACACATTATCAAAGGAAATTGTTGTCAAATAAATATTAATAAGACATTGCAAAGGTAATTGTTGAAATATTGTTGTTTTTTGTATTAGGTTTAGATTTATTTTTTATCTACAAATTATGTTTCTTGGTGTGTTGACTTGAAGTTGAAGTTTTTCATCCATGAATTAATACATTTGTTTGTATATTTAGGTAAAAGAAATGTATGCTCTATATCTGATTCTTTATTTATATCCATTTTCATTATTATAAAAACAAAGAGGAAATTGTTGTCAAATAAATATTAAAAATACATTGCAAAGTTAATTGTTGACATATTTATATTTTTGTTTTAGGTTTAGATTTATTTTTTATCCACAAATTATGTTTCTTGGGGTGTTGACTTGAAGTTTTAAGTTTTTCATTTTTGAATTAATACATTTGTTTATATATTTAGTTAAGAGAAATTTATTTTCTATATATGGTTGGTGTAATATAACATATACTATCTTCAAAATATAGTTTAGTGAACCTTTATTGAATAGACTTCAATCTAAATTGTTTTGTTTATGAATGGTGATATCACAATTTCTGTTTTTCTTAATTTTGATTCATGAGCTTGGATTTTTAATTTAATGATTCTGATTTATCAATTTCAATGGTATTTTCATGCATGAAATCTTACTTTTAAACATGTTATTTATTTATAGATCATTTTATAGTGTATTTGCAAAAAAACAAAACAAAAAAAAAGTGTACCCTAAATAGTAAAAAAAATCAACCTAAAAGAGCCGTATTGGATTTATCAAGATCACGGTGAGTAGTTCATTTTTGAATCTTGCAGTTTTTTTTCAACCCACCCCAACTTTCATTTCCTGGGATTTGAAAGTTAAGAACCATCTAATTAAATTAATTATACTATGATTGATTCTTTATTATTTATGTAATATAATCTCTTAGTAGGGATAAGTTACGTTGATCAAACTGAAGTGAGTGTAGTTTGGGGTATTAAGTGATGGACTACTACAAGATCTGGTCTAGATGACATTAGCATATGCGAGAGTGATGTGTTGGGTGTACAAGACAACATGTGCATAGGGACATAACACTTTCTATCTTGGTAATAATCAAGGATATTGTAGTACCAAATTTGTGAAGTAGTACCTGCACTCTTAGAGGTGGGTCGAACTTGGTGGCTCCCTCATCTATTGTCACTTTGTAGTTCTGGCTAAGGAACTGGGGTGGATTGTCGTTTGCGTCTATCACCTGGATCATGAGTGGGACCACTGTTGAATGCCCCTTGCCATTATCATCCATGGCCTAAAATACAAAAATAATATTCTCTAGCAGCAACAAAACGACAATTTATAAACTTGCCCACCAATGGCCTAAAATATACAAGTTTCTTAATTATCATGATAACCACATTTTACTACCCAACTAGGTTATATACTTATGTATTAACAACGCTAATGGGCTAGGCATGGAGAAGGTTGTAAGTTTTATAGGCCTACTGACATAAATAGGTCATTAGGCCGATGAGGAAGGTTGAATTTATATGAAGTGTATCCGTATTTGTGTATAGAGAGGAAAAAAGAGTTTGGGAAACCATTTAAGGAAAACCACCCTCAGAACACACAACCAAAATCGAACCACAATCTCCCCAACATTGGCAGCCTAGTATATTGTGAGAATTGTGCCTTAGACCATGCAGCCACCAAAGCAGGTAATATTAAAGTAATATTGTACTGTACGAGAGGATCAACCATAGAATAAGCATCTATATTTTCATTGATGATCTAAATTACACAAATAATATCCTTTAGCAAAAACAATCGCGTGATTTTTAATTTCGAATCTATTTTTGGTTTATAAAGGAAATATTGCCAACAAAAGTTCATAATGTGACATCTTCTTCCTTTCTCCTGTCTTATGTAGTAGAAAAAGTTACACACACATGTTGAAACACAAATAAAGTTTATTTCATAGGAGTGTGTAAAGTCCAGTTTTTCAATTCCAAGCGAAGTTGGATCAAATAATATGAGATATCACTGAAACCAAATCAAAGTCAAAGTTTGAATATTAAAAAAAAGTTTTACATTGGATAAAAATATTATACTTTTCATAACTATGTAAATTTAGGTTATAAATATAATTTACAAAATGCCATATTTCAAACATTATTAATATATTTTGTCTTGAAATGAAAAATTAAGTTATCACAAAATGTAATGTAGCCTATATTTTATTTAAGATTTTTTTATACTGACACTAATTTGTGGTAGAAATAGAAGCAAAATATTTTAAAAATTTACATAAATATGTGTTTTATCTTTAAATGTCTTTTTTGGCAAGGATTTTTATTTGTCAAATCTAGAATTGTACTCTCAAATCAAAATCAAAGCAAAGACAAAGTTTTTGAAACTTCGCACAACCTTTATATTTCAGATTTATAATTATTTTTGATTGATAAAGGCAATGAGGCTGGGATATATAAACTGTGTGGGTGTGGGTGTGGATGCACTTATGCTGACTAAGAAGCTCATTCAAATGACAACAGTTCCTAAATGCATAGGGGTTAACATGCAGAGAGTGAACTGTAGTCATTCGAATGAGCTTCATAGTTTCGGACCTTACTCTAATACAGAAGACAGTGATTTGGATTCTGACAAAATTGTTTTCTCTTTCTATCGATGGATTTTATTAACTTATTAGTTTATTTCTACCCTTATTTCTTTTATCAATTTCTGTATTGTAAAAAGACCTATTCAGCCTTTATTATGTGTCAATTGTAAATGTTGAACTAACCTTATAGTTGAGATAGTAGATAGGTTTGGTCTCAAAGTCGAGACAGTTTCCTGTTCCTGGTGTTGGGCAAACTGCAACTGTTATCACTCCAGTCTTATTGTTCACTTTAAAACTACAAAAATAAAAGAACAATACGAGAAAAGATAAATGAAGTATATAGGCATATTAGACTGTTTGTAAAATATCAACTATAATATAATGAGATAGTGTGAACACATAAAGAGGATGGAATGGAAGAGGATTCCAAGAAGATTAATGAATATGAAGAATGGAGGGAGGAGACCGCAATGGAGACCAAGGAAGAGATGGGAGAAACAGATAGCAGCAAGTGTGCAAGTGAGAGGAGGAGGAGAGTGGGAGAGTGGAAGAAAGTACAGGAGAAAGACTGGTGGAAGGACAGAGGGAGACAGAGGCATTTTACTAAACAGACCCAGACTCAGGCCGGGAATAGTTCATGATGATGGTGATGATTTACTTATATAGTAAATTTTATGCTCGTTATTCTAGGTTTGGCACCCCTTTTAGGATCTGGCTGCCAATAAAAATCCTTGTTTAGAATAATTAGTAATTGCAGTAACAGTTAATATTACCGGTAAATTACCAAACTGAATTCTGTAATAACAGAATCAGAACAAATAGAATATATCTATAAAAATGGCTGACTAAACACATATCTGTTTCTACGAAATATATTGTTTGTACTAATTTATTGAATGTATAACATTTAATCACATATCAATTTTAGGGTTAGTGATACATTAAAACAATCTCTCACTTTTCAGCCCCATTTCCTGATAGTTGGTAGATAATTCCATTCTCTCCAAAATCTCCACCATCCCGGTCTGTGGCAGTGATGGTGGTCACCACGGTTCCTGGTGATGCGGTCTCCGAGACAGTGGCGGTGTAGCCATCTTGATAAAACTTTGGAAAATTGTCATTAGCATCTGCAATACTGACAGTGACTGTTGCAGTAGAGGACAGGCGAGGGTCTGTGCTTAGTTCTTCAGCAATAACCTGACATCAAAAATACATAATTAGATAGAAAGTGTAGTCAGAAATATGTTCCTTTCAAATAAATTGGCACTCTTAATTTATATATACTAGAAAGAGGAGAGTGTAAAATTCGAATAATATGAAATGTTACTGAAGCTAAATGTGTTAAAAAATGTTTGATGTTGGTAAATAGTATCATGATTTATAGTTAGTGCTGGATTAACACAGTGGCAAAAGTAGCACATGCTATGGACTCCACGCTTCACAGGGCCCCGCGTTTTCAAAGAACCTCAATGGAAAGAAAAAAGATGCTTTTAAGTTGTCTGGTGAAAATTGAATCCCAGCATTTTCAGACAATCTGACAATGCCGTTGTTTACATGTAGAGAGAACGAACTACAATATTTTGGGATCTGTGTTTGTGTTAACTCCTAGCTGTGTCGTGTGCAGGTGTTGTGTCCTCATTGGTTTAAAGACAAGAAGACTACAAGTATGAGTTAGACTGTAAGGTTTAAATTGACATTGGATGAGGAAAAACAAATAGTTAATACAATATGTCTTTTATAATAGATTGAGCAGTAGTTTTCAACCCGGGGTCCAGAAGCTTTTTAGGAAGTGCATGAGCATAGAAAAGTTAGGGAATAACGTTAAAAATCATATAAAAAAGAAGATTTTTTTAAACCACTTTTTCAAAGTACATACAATAATAATTTTTTTCCGTATTGACAACATTGACAACCAGCTGTAGTAAATTTGGTGGCCAGCCAAAAGTGTGTATGCACATTATTATTTTCAAGTTTGCAAGACTTGGATCAACCCACCAATTCTCCACTCTATCCTCCTCCCCAAGAGGAGGTTCCCAGTTCTCTCTACCCTCCCTTCAAGAAAGATAGTTCCCAGTTCTCTCTACCCTTCCCTCAAGAGAGATGGTTCCCAGTTCTCTCTACCCTCCCCTCAAGAGAGAGGTTCCTCGTTCTCCACTCTACCCTCTCCTCAAGACAGAGGTTCCCAGTTCTCTCTAACCTCCCGTCAAGACAGAGGTTCCCAGTTCTCTCTACCCTCCCCTCAAGAGAGAGGTTCCTCGTTCTCCACTCTACCCTCTCCTCAAGACAAAGGTTCCCAGGTCTCTCTAACCTCCCGTCAAGACAGAGGTTCCCAGTTCTCTCTACCCTCTCCTCAAGACAGAGGTTCCCAGTTCTCTCTACTCTTCCCTCAAGAGAGATGGTTCTCAGTTCTCTCTACCCTCTCTTCAAGACAGAAGTTCCTAGCTCTCCACTCTACCTTCTCCTCAAGACAGAGGTTCCCAGTTCTCTCTACCCTCCCTTCAAGACAGAGGTACCCAGTTCTCTCTACTCTTCCCTCAAGACAGAAGTTCTCAGTTCTCTCTACCCTCCCCTCAAGACAGAGGTTCCCAGTTCTCCTCTCTACCCTCTCCTCAAGAAAGATGGTTCCCAGTTCTCTCTATTCTCCCCTCAATACAGAAGTTCCTAGTTCTCCACCCTACCCTCCCCTCAAGAGAGAGGTTCCTCGCTCTCCACTCTACCCTCTCCTCAAGACAAAGGTTCCCAGGTCTCTCTAACCTCCCGTCAAGACAGAGGTTCCAAGTTCTCTCTACCCTCTCTTCAAGACAGAAGTTCCCAGTTCTCCTCACTACCCTTACCTCAAGACAGAGGTTCCTCGTTCTCCACTCTACCCTCTCCTCAAGACAGAGGTTCCCAGTTTTCTCTACCCTCTCTTCAAGACAGAAGTTCCCAGTTCTCCTCTCTACCCTTCCCTCAAGACAGAAGTTCCTAGCTCTCCACTCTACCCTCCCCTCAAGAGAGAGGTTCCCAGTTCTCTCTACCCTACCCTCAATAAACTGGTTCCCAGTTCTCTCTCCTCTCTCCTCAAGACAGAGGTTCTCAGTTCTCTCTACCCTCTCCTCAAGACAGAGGTTCCCAGTTCTCCTCTCTACCCTCAAGACAGATGGTTCTGAGTTCTCTCTACCCTCCCCTCAAGACAGAAGTTCCTAGCTCTCCACTCTACCTTCCCCCCAAGACAGAGGTTCCCAGGTCTCCTTTCTACCCTCCCTTCAAGACAAAGGTTCCCAGTTTTTTAGACCAAAGAAGACCTTGCACCAGAAAAAATACATAACATTTTCACACTAATATTATGAACATTCAAAAACATCTAGGGATGGGCCCTCAAATCCTTAAGGACATTAGACAATCCTAGAAAATATCAGTTTCAAGACTCAAATCTTTAACTAATATGTTTTTTTTAATCTTTCAAGTGAAATTTGTTTTAGAGCTCTAATACGGTTTCTTAATGTTTTTATTATAATTTTAGAATGAACTCAACAGCCTGCCCCTAGACCAGTAATTTAATACTTAACAGGCTGTATGAATGTTGTAATTAATGGATTGTATAAAAGAATGTTAACATTTAGTATTATTTTTATTTCCTATTATACTATTATATTTATAATTCCTCTTATGAACATGATTTTTTCCAAGATTCGGATTCAAAATTTGTAAGTAAATTGGATATTTAAAATGTTTTGTGATAAAATACATATTGTATTCAAAGTTACTCAATTCAAACAGATGGCAAAATAGTAAAAAACTCTCCAGTCTTTTTAAAATTCTTGACATTATTATAAATGTCTAAAAGGCATGATTAAACAAAATTTCATGAGACGTGTTTTTACAAACTTTTATTCAGCCCATTAAAATTATAATCAGAACATATTTTAAGACAAATTTAGCATTTTTTGTATTACAATTGATTCAAAATAAAATGAAAATAAATATATTTATTAACTTGACTACTTGTTCTTTTTAATGCAAACTATGGTAAAATTGTAAATTTAATTTTTTCTCATTCAGATTATATGTTTATGTAAGCCTACTAATTAAGAGTATGTGTTAGGGATGAGAATGGGTGAATTTAAAGGAAATATACCCACAACTGTGTGAAGGTAGAATGGAAAACCATTTGGGGAAAACCACCCTCAGTACACCTGACCAGGATTCGAGCCTCAATATCACTGTCACCGGCAGTCAGGTCTATTACGAGAGTGACGTCTTAGACCATTCAGCCACCGAAGTGGGTTTTGTGAATTTGAATGTCAATTAAAAATATAAAAACTACACGCATACATGTTTTTTCGAGTGAGTAGGCCTGTTTAATTAAATGAGTTTATAGAAAAATTAAATGTTTAAAAAAAAATACTTTTATTCTTTCTAAGAGTTGTATATCTCATAGATTTATAGCCAGAGTTAAAAAAATGATACATTTTATAGCCATAATTGTTGTACTCATGCTACCAAACTAGACAAATTTTAACTAATTTACAATAATTTTTAATCAAAATTTAAAAATCGAGAATTTACCCAATTTTTATATCAAAAAACAACTTTTTACTAAACTAGATTCAGTGATCTCATTTTCCACCAATCGGGGTCTCAAGGTATGAATGAAATATCAGCTTAATAGAGATAAACTTACGAGGATGATGAACTTTCTTTGGTTGGGGTCCTCATAATCCAGGGAGCTGTTGGCCACTCGAATGTTGACAGATGTTGAACCAGTGGCAGTTGTAGGTTCCACCACAAACGCTCCAGATACATCTTCCAAGCGCAAAGAGAACTCAGAGTTGGAGCCCTTGTTTCATTAACATAAACCAATAACTGTATCTAGTTTCATTTTGAATAATGATAACAGGGTAGACTTGTAACAATAAAAAGTGGTAGGATAATATTGAGAAATAAACAATGTATTAAGTTTGTGTGTGCTAAAAATATGATTTTGGTAGAGACATAATGAAACATTGTTTTAAGATCGTATTATCAAATATATTTCTTATGTAGCTACAATAAAACATAAATAAGACTAGAATATAAAAAAGGAACTCGAGTGAGATCAAATCCCGCTCTCCATCTTCGGCAGTCTAGTCCAACACGAGATTAGAACATTAGACCACATGGCCACCAAAGCAGGTTTCAAATTAATTAATTCTCAGTTCAAGAAAATGCAGTATCCAGGATGGAGTGGGCTAAACATTTAACAATTGTTTTAAATTAAAACAATCTTTTGTTCAGTTTAACAGTTGTGATCAGTCTATATAAGAATTTAAAGCACAGCTTGCTTACTATTAAGCAAATTAGAATCATAGTTTCTGTTTACAAATATATTTTAAATCTAAAACCTAGTATACTTTATAATTTAGGCAGCATCTTTGAGGTTGGTATTTGTCGAGTGTGACTGTGGCTGTGTCCCTGCGATGAGGACCAATAGGAGTCAACATAAACATGTTTATATAGCCTTCAAATGGCATGATAATGCACATGTGTGTATACAATAAGCAACATTTGAATTGTCTTTCACCTTCAGCCAATGACAGAAGAGAATAGTAAGAGAACTACTGACTACCGAATGCTTTTGTTCAATGTTGGCCAATACAGTCTCAATTTTATATCAACAATGTGACATTGGCAAAACCGGCTTAGTTCACTTAAGTACAATTGTAGATGGAATCAAGGCTGATCAAGGATCGATCTCCGATTTATGTGACTCTTGCATACAGCTTACAGGCTAAACGCATCTTCCTCACACAAAGCCACGCATTATAGCTAAGCGCCCTTTGGAGATAATACACAGTGATCTTGTAGGGCCCATTAAGCCCGAATCATATGATCAAAAGAGGTATATGCTTACCCTGATTGATGACTATAGTCACTTTACAGTCATTTACACTCTAAAGGCAAAGATCTGAAGTGTTTACCTACTTCAAACAATTTGAAGCTATGGCAACAGATCACTTTAACCTAAAGATAAGTCTTTTAGGTCAGATAATGATGGTGAATTTGTGTCGCAGGAAGTGCTAGATTATTTAAAAAAGAAAAGTATCCAATCAGAGTTTATGATCAGGCATACCAGTCAGCAGAACGGTGTCGCAGAAAGAATGGGACGTAGCATCATGGAGAAAACACGTTATTTACTCCTTCATTCTTCTCTTGATAAGTCACTCTAGACAGAGGCTGTTATGACTGCAGTCTACCTAATAAACAGATCGCCTACTAAAGCTCTTGAAAACAAACTTCCGGCAGAACTGTGGTGTGGTGTAAAGCCTGATAAGTTAAAACTGAGGGTTTTTGGCTGTGTAGCACATCTTCGATTACCTAATCAAGTTCTTAAAATTAAACTTGACAGCCGCTCGAAAAAGTGCTACTTTGTTGGTTACTACCCGTATGGGTACAGGCTGTGGTGTCCGCAGGAACGAAAAATCATATGTGGGCATGATATAATTTTCGATGAACATTTGTTCATAACCAGTGGTGTTGCTGGTTCAACACCGTCTCGAGCTATTGAGGTCATCAGTTCTACTCCAAATGAAGTTTTTACTGAGGAATTGCAGGAGGAGCCATCTTCAGGAGGAGAACCAGAGGCAGTTTCTGACGAAGAAGAGACTCCTGGTGAGAAACTTGAACCTCTGCGTAGGAGCACGAGACCTCGCACTTCACCAGCGTACCTAAATGACTATGTCACACTGGCTCTTAGTGCTAAGTCATTTATTGACATCTTGCCAGAAACCTTCGATGACATCCATAGCAGAGATGATGCCCAGCAATGAATGGCTGCAGTTGAGGAAGAGATGTACTCATTGAAGAAAAATGAGACCTGGACCCTTACTGAGCTGCCAACCAGTAAACGAGACTGCAAGTGGGTCTTCAAGATGAAGCAGGATGAAAATGGACAGCTTGACAGGTATAAGGCAAGGTTGGTGGTGAAGGGCTGTGCACAAAAGAAAGGGTTTGACTACAATGAAACGTACTCACCCGTAGCCCATTTGACCTCTGTCAGAACCCTGCTTGCAATTATAAACAAAGAAGATTTAATTGCCTTCCAGTTGGACTTGAAAAATGCATTCCTACATGGAGACCTTTCTGAAGAGGTGTATATGAAGCAGCCATCTGGCTTCGTAACTGACAGCAACCTTGTTTGTAAGTTACACAAGACCCTCTATGGATTGAAGCAGGCACCACGAGAGTGGAATGCTAAACTTGACAAATTTGTGAATTTTCTTGGATTTAAGCAGTCTGAAAACGAAAAATGTATATACTTAGACTTTAGCAACAGCATAAAAACTTACCTTTTGGTTTACGTAGATAACATAATTTTGGCGGGAAACAATCTGCAGAAGTTGAATGACATCAAAACATATCTTATGTCAGAATTCGAGATGAAGGATCATGGAGGTTTTCACAACTTTCTAGGTATAAAAATTGATAAGAAAACTGATGGTATGTACCTTAGCCAAACAGTCTACTTGAAGAAAGTTCTCAAGAAATTTGGTATGGAACAACACAAACTGGTCAAGACACCGATGGAGACAAAACCAGCTGAAATAACTACATCAGAGTGCATAATCCAAAAAAAACCGTACCATGAGCTTGTTGGTAGTTTGATGCATGTAATGCTCTACACTCGCCCTGATCTGAGCTTCTCAGTGAATTTCTACAGCAGGTATCAGAGCAATGCAACAGAAGCTCACTGGATTGGACTCAAACGAATACTACGATACATTCAAGGTACACTTGATGTTGGTCTCTTCTTTCCGAAGAACTGTGATGTCACCTTACGGGCTTACATTGATGCAGACTGGGTCAATGACAGCAATGATCGTAAATCTACATCTGGGTACTTATTTCAAGTTTATGGTGCCACTGTTGGTTGGACTACACGTAAGCAGACTACAGTTGCTCTTAGCTCGACGGAGTCAGAGTTTGTCTCCCTGTCAACCGCCTCATCCGACCTACTCTGGTTGAGAAGACTGATCCAGGACCTTGGGATCACTCTAGAACCCACCAAGGTGTACGAGGACAACCAGTCCTTCATAAGATGTTTGAATAAATGGGAACATCGAAGACTAAAGCATATTTATGTAAAATACAACTTTGTTCATGATTTGTATTTAAGTGGTGTTATTGATGTGATTTATGTGGAGACAAATGAGCAATGTGCTGACATTCTGACAAAGAGTTTGGTTGGAAACAAGTTTGAGTACTTTTGTAATTATATTGGTTTAGTCAAATGCTGATTCACTAGTCTATTTGCATGTATTTAAGGGTACATGTAAGACATTTGTCTAATTTTTGTGGTTGTAGTTGAATTGAGGAGTGTTAAAATATGCAATTTTATGCAGGGATATTATTTCTAGTTTAGGTTGGTACCATTGTTAAATATGTCATTCATTTTGTATCTAATCTGTGTCCATACTTATAAACCTGTGTAACAGTTGAGTCATGTTCTTAGTTACAGCATTTACTGTTAATTCTAAAACCCGTTAATTTTTCTATAAACTTGTGTACTCTGACAGTTGATCATGGTCATTTATATTCTGTTGCTGCCTGTTTCTTGATTCAAACAAAGGTTTACACTCGGACTCTGCAGTTGCCTGTTCAAATTAGTGTCTCAACTGTTTGTAGATGAACAGAATATGGTGTTTATAAAGTTAAATTAGCTGTTATTATATATTATTGCTTATATAGAAATTAATGACTGGTGTGAGTAGGCCTGCTTAGAAGAAAAATAGAGATAGATAATTATCAATGGTTGAGACCAGGGGGTGCCTGGATTTGGTAATATTGTGATGAGCAAAGCAAGTTCCCACTTACAAAGCTGGACAGCATTGCAACTATAGGGGAGGGCTCGTGTGGATCTAAAACTATAGCTTGAGTCAACATCCGAATTATTTGTTTGGGCATCAATTAGTGATGCTGCTGCTGCTTTATCATGGTAGATGTGGTTGGCATCAAAACAATCACCATTTTGTTGTGGTTGATATCAAAACACTGACCATTCATTCGTTGCCTGAGTGTTCCTGTGGTGAGGCCAATGTATTCAGAAATGCAGTGGTTGTATTGTAACTGCTATATAATATTTTCTGTGTAGCAATCATAATGGCCTTTCATGTGGTATTCCATTGGTGAATTTTGCAGGTACTGCATCTCGGTTTGTTGCAAGATTAAGGGAACAATCGAATGTGATTCTCGGCGGTACTGTTGAGAAGATTTTGTGCGAGAGGTGATGAGATTGGGATATTGTAGCCTGTGCTTAGAATTAATCTGAGTTTTTCTAGTCCTTCATAATAATGAGTAGTGGTAGGTATGTCATTGGAAGGTTGTTTCTTGATAGGCTTTTGGTTGGATAGGGCTATGTTTATTTGACAGTTGACTATATGTTTAGGGTATCCTTGGGGTGTGAAAGCCTAGAAGAGTTGTTGACATTGCTTGTTAAGGTCTTCTTACTCAGGACATAAGGGTTTGGCTCTGGTAGCTAGGCTATAGGGTAGAGAGTGTTTTACATGATGAGGATGGTTGCTTTGGAAATGGAGGTACTGTTGATGGTTGGTAGCTTTGGTGTAGACTGTAGTGTTTATGTTTCCTTCATGAAGGTTTAGTTCCAGATCCAAGAATATGGCATGGTGTTGTAAAATGTTCCAGGTGCTATGGTAGTTTGACCTGGTCAGGAACTATATTAAATTAATTTCAAAATATGTTCCAATCATGAAGATTTTGTTACTAAATCTCATCCAGGCGAGCAGTTACAAGGGTGTGGATTGCAAAAAGTTGATCTTTAGTTTGCACATGAAGAGGTTAATGTAGGAGGGGGCCATACGTGTACCCATTACCGTCCCTCAGATTTGAAGGTAATGTCTGTCCAGGAAATTGATATTGTTCTTTTCAAGTATGAGGCAAGTGAATTTTACTAGAAAAGCGGTGGATGGCGTAGAATTGGGTGGCTGTTTGTCAAGAAAATGTTCCATGTCATAAAATACTTGGGTGTGGGGTATTTTGGGGTAAAGCGAATTGACATCTATGGGGACCAAGTATGTATTGGTGCAGATTTAGTTTTTAATGTCTTGTAAGCAGTTGAGAAAGTGGTTTGTGTTCTTTATGTGTGAGGAAAGTTGTTGGACCAGGGGTTGAAGATGAGAGTCGACCAGTGCTGAAATACATTTGGTGGGGGTCTCACAGCAAACAACAATGGGGAGGTCTTCCCTTTTTGTGAATTTTGAGTAGGACATAGATTAATGGATGTGAGGAGCCCTAATGATTTGGCAGAGGCCCTGATGTGGTCCATGTACTTATAAAAAATTCTTGATGAAACTGTTGTGCTCTCTTGTAAGGTCATGGTCCAGTTTTTTGTAAGTATTTTCATCTGCAAGTTTTCGTTGTGCTTCTCTAATACAGGTGGATTTGTTAAGGTACAACAAAAGATCTACAACTAGTAACCCCCATTCTGCAGTTTAGGTACATTGAAGTTTTTAAGACCCTTAAAATAAGCTAAGGGTTTTCAACACCTGAGACTGCAACTGTAAAAACTTCAGGAACCCTTGTAGTACTACACCTGGTTCCACACTATGTTAGGACTAAGTAATTGTGACCTGACTGAGATTATAATCTAGTTAAAACTTACTAGAGCTGGTATTGACCACGTTATGGAGCCAATGATGAAATAGAACATATTTTGATCAGTTATAATTAATATATGCAAAGAGAATACAAATTTACTATGAACATAAATTTATGTGTACTTTAGTAAGCCATTTATAGAGTTTGTTAAAACAGTAATAGTCTTATTAATGAACAGGAAATTTGATCAAAATAGTTTTATTTACAAACATAAGCTGATTTTTAAACATTTTCAAGTTTTTAATCAAAAGAACCAGAAAATAATATATAAATTTAACACATTTGAGTGTATTTTTATTTTAGCTACATTACTAGACACTATAATCAAAATAATCTTCAAAATTGATAATAAGGACATTAAATATCGCCAAATGTTTGCTCCCTTCAGCCTTCCACGCCAACATTTCATCCTGTCTCCAACCTTTTTCAGAGAAATAAACAATACTGTTAATATGTATCATTAGGACATACCGTACAAACAATTCAAGATTAAATTATAACTTGTTTAATGCATAGCAATTTCAAAACAAAAAGAAACCTTTCATTATTTACTATTTGAAAATGGGGAAGGGATATTACAGTACTTTAGCATTTGAATGACTAGTATGAATTGATAGTGTGTTAAGATCTATAATAATGGTTTAAAAAAATCCATGCTACATCTTTTAAGGTTCTAATACCATTAACATGTAAAGGTGAGGCCTGATGTATAACTCACCACATCAGTATCTCTAACAATCATGTCAAGGTGAGGCAGAGGTGTTCCATTAGGAGGGTTCTCCACAATGAAAGTGCTGTACTCGCGGTTGTTGAATGTTGGAGCCTCATCATTGACATCCTTGATGGTGACAGTTGCATCGGCTGTCGTAACAGTCAACGCATCATTCCCTGGTACTCCATCAACTAACTCTCTGGCCTGAAAACACCATTTGTGATGGCTTGAATAGGCCATATATAGTATTGTGTGATATTTCAATTATGAAACACGCTTCAGGAAATAGTTGGTTTGTGTCTACAATAAAACATGTTACAGAGAATATCTGTTAATTGTCTAAAGATAGAAAATGCTCCAGAGAATAGCTGCTAAGCATCTAAAAATAGAAAATGTTCCAGAGAAAATCTGATAAGTATCTAAAGATGGAACATGTTCCAAGGAATAGCTGGAAAGTATTTGGATGAAACATGGTTGAGGGAATAACTGAATAGTGTTAGACGTCAAAATTATTTTTGTGTTCATGTGCTGGGATGACAGAATAAACTCCCAACATTTTCGCGATGGTTTAAAAAAAATACCCAGTAAAAAAATCTTGGTTCAGGTTAAGAAAATAATAAAAGCAATACAATGTGTCTGAAGGTTACTATTAGTTCACTTTACCTGTGATTGCCATAATATACAATAATGGAAATTAGTTAACAAAAGATATATTAAAGTTTCTCTTGTTTTGATAAAATAATGATAATGCATAATTTTCCTTGTTTAATGGTCAAATTCCCTGACTTTTTTTGCTAAATCCCCGACTATTCCAGATTTGTGTCCACCCTATCTATGGTATATTTTTGGGTGTGGCACTGACTAAAACCTTGATTTAATGTCTCCTCTATGGTATATTTCTGGGTGTGGCACTGACTTAAACCTTGATTGAATGCTTCCTCCATGGTATATTGCTGGGTGTGGCAATGACTACATCATTGAATGAATGCCTCCTCTATGGTATATTGATGGGTGTGACACTGACTAAAACCTTGATTGAATGCCTCCTCTATGGTATATTTCTGGGTGTGACACTGACTTAAACCTTGATTTAATGCCTCCTCTATGGTATATTTCTGGGTGTAGCAATGACTACATCATTGAATGAATACCTCCTTTATGGTATACTTCTGGATGTGGAAATGACTACATCATTGAATGGATGCCTCCTCTATGGTATATTTCAAGGTGTGCCACTAACTAAAACCTTGATTTAATTCCTCCTCTATGGTATATTTCTGGGTGTGACACTGACTAAAACCTTGATTGAATGCCTCCTCTATGGTATATTTCTGGGTGTGACACTGACTAAAACCTTGATTTAAAGCCTCCTCTATGGTATATTTCTGGGTGTGGCACTGACTAAAACCTTGGTTGAATGCTTCCTCTATGATATATTTCTGGGTGTGGCAATGACTACATCATTGAATGAATGCCTCCTCTATGGTATATTTCTAGGTGTGGCACTGACAAAAACCTTGATTTAATGCCTCCTCTATGGTATATTTTTGGGTGTGGCAATGACTACATCATTGAATATATGCCTTGTCTATGGAATATTTCTGGGTGTGGCAATGACATCATTGAATGAATGCCTCCTCTAAGGTATATTGATGGGTGTGGCACTGACTAAAACCTTGATTTAATTCCTTCTCTATGGTATATTTCTAGGTGTGGCACTGACTACAAATGCTGGCACAGGTTCTTGCAATGTGTTTATTGTTGTAGTTTTATTACCCTGATAGTGAGTGAGATCACTCCCGTGGAATCGGATAAAGCCTCTTTGTCTAAAGGTTTGGCTGTCCTCAGTTCACCATTCTTCGGATCCAATAAGAAATAGTCCAAGGGATCTGAAATATAGTGACACAAAAATTTAAGATGAACTCACAACATCAATGTTATGTTGGTGTCTTCATGTAATGGGATGCCATCCGCTCAATGATGTTATTTTAATTATGTTTCCTAATTACTGTCTAGAAACACAACATTGTGCCAATGTGATGTGATTTATTTTCAATAGATAACATGTTTTTTTTTAATTCATGTGTGTCACAAACTGATACATTATGATTGTTCACAAAATCAGTCTGGACAGCTGAATAAAAATCAATCAAGTTTGATTCCTGTGTCCAGGTTGTCATTCTGTCACCTAATTGAATTTGATTCAGATATCAGGACTGATCAGTTTGTGATTCATGTGAATCAAAATAGAAAGTTCGTGGTATTATAGTGTCAGTGATAAGTAACTGGAGAATTTGATTGTGGATAGCTAGCTCTGAGTGGCCGATACAGTTACCACCTGTCCTATAGAGACAGTTTCAAAGTCAGACTTAGTATTCCTCAAGTGTGGTGCTATACAAAATACAGGACAACACCTACCTAGACCAGAATGAAATAGTTTCACAGATACGATATGTACCAGAATGGCTCAGTGACAGAGCACTGGCACACATTGGTTTTCATTTTTCAATTAATTTAATAAAATAAAAGTGGCAATTTTGTATTTTATATAGCTTTGGAACAATACAATTACAGCTACATAATTTGTGTTTTATTGTAAGCTAGGGACATGTCTTGAAATCAGCACCTCCAGCTACAGTAGCCCCGCGGCTTCTTTGGTGCTGACTGACAGCTCACAGCTAACTTCTGACAGTCAACATTTAGGTATATACCTACATTTTGACTGTCAGAAGTGACAACTGCTTAACACATATTTTTACAGATCATATGGCTCAGCGTAGGGATACATAATTTGGTCTGGTAACTTTTGAAAGCCGTCACTCAGCACCAAAGAAGTCATGGGGCATGTATAGCTTTGTGTACTTAATGATACCAATGTTTACACCCAACATTCACAGTTGTATTCTAGTTAGTTTTATAGCTCTCATTTAAACATAAAATATAAGTGTATTGTTCAATGTCCTTTTAGTTTGAATCATGAAAATGACAGAAATCATCATTTTTCGCAAGTTTGGACATCATTGTGCCCAAAATAGAGTGGGTAAAAAATAAAAACTGGGGAGTGCTATTTTAGTGGTTCATCTGGAAACAAAAATTGTTTGAAATCCATTTAGTTTATAATTTATAAGAGTATTAAGACACACACACACACACAATGAACAAAGTATTGCACCTAAAGGTAAAAGATTGGGTGAGAATAGAGAAAGGAAAATACCAAGTAATTGTTGTGTTTGGTCTCGTGTAACATTTTAAATAAATATTGTATAGTGCTACAATGTAGTTTAAAAACTATCCTAAAAACATATATATTGTTTTAAATCTGTATGAAGGTCAAGAACCTACACACATGAATTAATACTTTCTCAAGTATTTCATTGGCCTAAGATTTCATGTTAACATGACTCAACAATATATCAGTGATGGTATTTCACTAACTTGTAACGAGCTCATATACAACTTTCCTGGGTTGTCCTCTGTCCCTGTCCCTCGCTTGTATTGTCATGACCAGAGTCCCTATAGGGTCATCTTCTTCCACTACTCCTGTGAGAGAGCCTAGGAACTCTGGTGGAGAGTTCTGTACGTCTTCAACCTTGACCTCTAGCACTGTGCTGCTGTTGAACTCTCCATCCTACAAACATACAGCACCATCACATCTTTAAGTTATTATCAAGGTGTTGTCAGTGGCATTTGGTTAATTTTGGACAAAGGGAAGCAATGAGGCTACAATAAAGGGGGTCTGACGGACCCTAGTTTATTTGAGCGCTCATACTGACCCTTCCTTAGTTTTTTTAATAGTTAAAAGTATTATGGGGAAGAATGGAAGGTGGTGACACAAAATAAACATGGAATAAAGCAAAATAATTTGTGATTTTAGAACTAGTACTCAATTTTTAAATATTATATAGAGTAACTGTAATTCAAGTATAATAGTAGTAGTAATAATATTAGCAATAATAACAACAATATTAATAATAGCAACAATAATAATAATAAATTTACTATTTACTATAAATTTACTATTGTTTTATCTTGAGTTGTGGCCTGCAAATGAGTTTGACCTTTGGCATACCTTTGAAAAGCTTTGCAAATATTATTAATATCATTGAATTTGGATTTTTCTAAGCGCCATTATTGTTAGTAAATAATAAGGTCAACGAAATAATTTTCTGTCAACCCAACACCTTGATTATAATTACCAGGGCCCGGAAGTTGATGCCATTATAAACCCTAAAAATGCACTTAAAAATTGAGTATTAAAGCACTCAAAAATAAGAAAAATGCCCTTAAAAACAAAAAAGATGCAATTAAAAATTGGTTTTTTTTATTCTAAAAATACTAAAAAAAAGCTCTTAAAAATTAATAATATATTAAAAATCCATTTATTCTTCTTCTCCGATTATGGTAATGTGGGAATCCTGAAAAAGGAGAACTAATTTAATAAATATTGTATAACCAATCTGCCCAATAAAATAATAAAATAGGCAGAACATGTGTGTGCATGTGAGAATGATATAGAGATATAAGTACATCTTAGATTTACCTTATTCTGCATTGCAATGCACAATGAAGGTCATCTTCAGATTTTCAGGTGTGAACGATCGGCGATTATCGGCCAAGAGGTTTTTGTACCTGGAGAAGCTACGCTCTACATCCACGGATGTTATTGGAGCATACTTGAAGTATGGAATGTCACCAGGCAATATGTCCTCTTCAATGTCTTCTAAAGAGTCACTTTTACCGGTGATTATGTCAGCAATTTTACACACTGTTTTGAATCCCGAATTTTTTATCAACACATTCTGAAGTTTTGCAAACACTGCTTCTCCAATTTTGCCTGAAGCTTTCTTGAGGTTATCTTGTAGTGTTGTGATAAGAGCAGTAGCGTCAGACAATGGCATACCTTTCTTTTCTAAGTGTGTTATGGTTACGGTCAAAATACTGAAATTAGCTTTGATATACGCCAGGTTTCCCTCAATTTCGCGATCTGAGAGCATATCTTGTGCAATCTTGATAGATACGGCCTCTTCACTGTCAAATCTGTTCACAGCTGTTTTTAAAACACGAATATGGTCACAATAATAGAAACACGCATGAAGCCATGTGCACCATCGTGTAATTATTGGCTGAGGTGGTAAGGGTACATCAGGTGCCACCGTCTTGAAATCAAGTACTCTAGATGGCGCTTTCAAGAATACTTTTTTAACGTTTGACACTAGTTGGTCAACATTTCCAAAGTTCTTTCTCACCTCTTCAGCAACTCGATGAACTGCATGAGCGACACATGTTACGTGAATCATTTTAGAATATAATGCTTTAATTACAGTTGCTGCTTTGACCATATACGGCGCAGCATCACTTACAAAAAGAAGAACATCATCGTGCTTAATACCGTCAGGCCAAAGCAGAAACATGGATTTATCAAACAACTTGCTGATTGTGGAGTGGTTGGCTTTATCCAAGATTTCTGTATTCAAGAGAAATGTTTGACCAACAGTATTCAGTTCAAGAGTTCCAATAACTACGTTACCTACATACCGACCTTCTACATCTATTGTCTCATCAATTGATACCCAGATTTTTTTCCCGCACACACAGCTTCGTATTTTATCTAGAGTTTTCTCATAGCACAAGCTCACACAACTTTAACGCAGAGTAGATTCATCTGGTATAGAATTATTCGTGTGTCTTTCTAAAAACTCACGAAATTTAGGATGATTTACTTTTCCGAGTGGAATATTAGCTGACAACAATACTTCGCACAACTCTTGATTAAAAGAAGATGATTTGGTTTTAGAGGTTGAAGCACTTTGGAACAGCAATCTTTGAGTTAATTTTTTTGTTGCTGTCCGTTCTAAAGAACTCTTGTGTTTCTCACGACCGATATGCTGAGTAACAGAAAACCTTTTTTCTGCTGAAACTGTCGACTCGCACAATTTACAAAATAATACTCTCCCATCTGTGGAAAAAACACTTTCCCCAAACTCATTAACTAACTGTCTTAAATGGAAAGATTGAGATGGTTTAATTTTCGGCATCCTGCTCACTTGGAAATACAAAAATATATGAAAGTACAACAGGCTTAACACGAAACTCTTGGGGGTTGTGCAATGGCAAAAAAAATAAATAAAAAAATGTACACATGCGCGGACCAGTTCAAGGACAAGTGAACGTTGTCACTCCCAGGGGAGTATCCCTCCTTCTCCTCTCTCCCCCCCTGCATGTGCGGCCGAGTTCCATGTTAAAACTGACCAGTAGTAGGTCAACTAGCTTGAGAGATACAATTTAAACTTACACTAATCTACTCAACTAACAGCCACATTCTAAACAATTGTGACTGTACCACTGAGGTAGACAAAGCTTTACATTCCTTAAATTCCAAGCCAGCCAGTTGTCCAGCACTGGGGTTTTCCATTGAAACATAAACGAGATAAGAATCTAAAAATATATATTTACTTTTCCTTCTTAATGTCTTTCGTATTTAGTACTGATTTGTCAGAAATATTAGGCTACACTCATATTTTCATGTCCAGCCGTACTAATAATTACAAGAGAAAATTAATGTTTTAAGTAAATTCAAATAATGGATTTATGAATATGTGCATTACCCTTTGTGAGCTATTATTTTTATGTAATGATTCTAAAAATGATATAAAATGCACGATAAGAGTAAAAACAGTAAAAAAATGCCTCAAAAATGCTGCAAAAACGCCAAAAAATGCCATTAAATGTAAAAAAAACTAAAAATGCAAAAATATGCACAATAAAAGTAATGTTTTCGATATCAGAGTGTCATAACATGTGTTTATATAAAAGTTAGCATTGCGATTGACTTCAGAGAAAAAAGATGCAATGTCATCAACTTCCGGGCCCTGATAATTACTAAACACTCTCATAAAATTGAGTATTGAAATGTCAAAGTATTTTTTTTAATAGGTTGTCTAGAGATGGAGTGGGTCTGCCTGTTTTGAATATTTTTTTTAATTTTTCTTCTTCAAAAGATCGGGATGAAAAAAAACTATGCTTCAAAAAGAGTTTTGACACAGCAGCCCTTCTCTTACACTGCCACACTTGTTGACGCATTCGTCGTTCTACTACTGTATGCAAAGAAACAAACCGCTTCCCTTGGAGGATTAAACAAGTGTCAATATTCCGTAAAATAAAACTAAATTGAATGTAAATTGGTGATAAATAAATTATTTTGTAATATAGTGCCCATAATTTATCTAGAAACAATAAATATTGCTAAAAACAACCTACAAAATAAGATTTTAACAGTATACTATGTAAGATTATACACCAATAATTAAAGTAAACTCAAGGATTATTACTCAGTAGCGGATTTAGGTTTAGGCCCGTGAGGCCCGGGCCTAGGGCGGCAAATTTTGAGGGGCGCCAAAATTTTTAAGATGACTAAAATTAAAAATCGATTGGGTTTTCTGTAAACTGTAAGACCAAATTTTAAAGTTTATTTTATTGCGCTCTTACTATCGAAACATAGTACCATTTTGAGGGTAGAATTTCTTTGTTAAAATAATTAATCAGGCAAGTACTAAAATTTGAAATATCTAACAAAAATAGTTTTAAAAACTTTTTTTTAATGCTAGCATATTATTTATTTACGAATTTAGATTTTTTCATATTTTTCATTCAAAATTTATATATAACATTTGTTTGCGCTTTATTATTATTGTTATTATTTTCATTATTTTATACACACACACATATGTGTATATATATATATATATATACACTGTTACAATAAAAAAGGGCGCCATATCGTCTCGGGCCTAGGGCGTCCTCAAACCTAAATCCACTACTGTTATTACTCGCCTACTCCCTTTCCCTGATGAGGGCCGAACAGACCCGGAAACAAACAAATAACGAAATAGAGTGAGACCAGCTGGCTGGCTGGTCAGTCTGAGAAAGAACTGTTTGCTCTATGAAATAAGAGCTGTCACCTCAACTATTACTAGCACTAATACTAATAATTTGTTTTAACTTTATTTCCCTATTATTTTCTTTATTCCCCTTTTAATTTTAAGGAAGCATCGCTTCCATTGAATAAACACCACTGGGTGTTGTACTCCCCATCCTACAAACATACAGCACCATCACATCTTCAAACTATTATTAAGGTGTTATATATACTCTCCATCCTTAAGGCATCAGTCTCATCTGGTGCTGATAACAAAGGGGTTATAGTATAAATCCCAGCCAAGTGTACCAAAGTCGTTCTTACAAAAAGATTTCTAACTTTTTATCCACACAAATGCAGGTAAACTTTGTTCCACCTGTCAGGTAACAGGCTCACCTTACTTGGTTACATTATGTAATAGCTTATATTATTATTATTATTATTATTATTATCACCGCATCTTACTACCCGTTCGGGTTATATGCACTTACACTAATGTGTAATGGTAGAGTGATTGTGAGATTAAATGGAGGACCTACAGTTTAACGTGGAATCCAAACCACGGTGGAGGCCTGGCATTCCCCACATTCCCAAGTTGTGATTAATACACGTCTTGTCAGAGGTGAATAGCTTATAGAATACATTCACACTGTAAGGTAGCATAAGTTTAAGGTAAGAATACTACCTATAAGTCTAAACAAAGTGTACATTTACTCATAGTGAAGGTGTACTAAGGATGGTTTTCCACTCTACCTCCATACAAATTCAATTACATTTCCTTTAAATTCTACCTTTACTCATCATGCTTTATAATTACATGATCTGTAGCGTTAGAGTAGGTATAATAATGCAACATTAAGCTTCAACATCTTTACATCCTCCAAGGTTTTGGGTTTGGGTCTTGCTTTGGGTGCAAATTATAGCCCCTCTCAATCAACATAATGTTTAGTCATGATTATTCCCTGTAACAACCTGATTCGTTATACATAATATTCTTCTCTGGAGATTAAGAATTATAAAAAAATTGCATTGTTACCATTATATAGAATTACTTTCATAGGGCTAGAATTTAGTGGCTGAAACAGCAAATAATCTTGATTTAGAGAGTTAAAAGAAATTGGGTTTTTTTTCCTCCAAAATATATTGAGTTCAATTGAAACTACTTTTTAGTACAGGATTAACAAAATCTGCCTATTATAGAAGGTATCTTAGAATTAAAGAAGATTGAAAACTTGAATCTTATTGTACTTTATTTGTGGGCTATAATAAGAAACTTTATTTAATTATCCTACATATTGACTGAGGCATAAGTTTTTAGAGGGTGTTATGAGATAACTTCCCGCCATCATTCATAAAGCACACCCTTCTCCCAAAGTTTTAAAATTATTCTTCAAGTTCTTATCTGCTAAAATATTTTTTAATTGTTTTTTTGTAAATCTCAAAAGGAACAACACTCAATCCAATAATAAAAATAAGTGGTCAATCAATAAATAAAACAAAAAATTTCAAAGGAATTAAAATAGATAGGGATTAATAATTAGTAGGGGAAAATAGATTTTAAACGACCCCTTATTTTGGACATATTGCAGGAAATGGCTCATTCCTCCCTGTAGATGCACAATGTAACTACACCCTAGAATGAATGATAAAAGAGACCCTCCCTTTTATTGTGCTTTCAATGGACATTGTGATGCATGTGCAATCCAAAAACTAGTATTATCCAGTCTAGTGTATAAACTCCTGACCTTTTGTGTTCCATCTAAACTCTAAAGATTGACAAGCATGAGTAGAGAGTACAATTCCAATGTATGTTTAAAAAAAATAGTAATTTATTTTCAACTTTTAATGGTGGTAGAACTGGTTACTAGAACACCTCATCACTTATGTGAGATTCACAGGTAGAAGCTTAGCATAGTCTAAGACATGATTCATATGTTTGTTGAAAATACAAAGCAGAATTTATATGAGTGGTGCAGCAATTCACAAGCTGTATGTTGACCATCAAGCTTCCCATCTGACGAGTTATTTAAAATCTCCTCACAGCAATAATAACAACTGTCAGCTTGTATCTCCCTTTGTAGGTGTGTGCACACTAATAGACATAGTTGGTTTTGAAATTTGATCTAGTCTTCTGAGTAGATGATATCCTACACAATAAAGAAAGATGGAACAATTTCTAGTTAGTTGTGCCAAACAGACAACACAGATTGCGATGATTTTGTATGATTGGTTCATGTCTCATAACGTGAACATTCGAATCCACAGCAAAAGCTTTGCGGCTTAGTAATACACATGCAATGTAATGTAAGTGTGTCAAACTTACTGTGGCATTTAGGATGAGCTGGTGTAAGTGTTTCTTGCTGTAATCCAATGACTCCCTGAGAACAACAGCACCCTCGTATCTCCGAGATGTCGCATTCAGAGTCACAATCTCAAACTTGGTGCATGGAGAAAATCCCTGCAAAGTTGTCCAAAAACAATAAACCAAACTCTTACCATGCTACCAGGAGGAATATTCCAGAAAGGAGCTGGATCATTTCCTTTAAGATGCTTTTCAATATACATGAGAGTAGCAACTAACATACAATAATGGAGGCTTTACAAGATCTTAAAACATAATTACATGTCAAACTAATATTTATGGGGTTGAATTTTTTACCATTGAGCTTTGGAATAATTTTATTTGAATCTCAGAGTACAAATTGATAAGGTTTATTAGAATGCGACTGATTTATATTCTACCATAGGTCTAAGTATAGTCCCAACCATTAAAAACCCATCTGCCACCAAACAATATTTATTTGTAAGTTTAACACATTTTGTAAGGAGCATAATGTAAAGTGTAATTTTTATAGAAAGGAATTTTTAGAAAATCTAAACATACTTTTTGTGATAGTTTACTACTATATTATTAGTATTATTTTATAGTAATTAGTAAGTAGTATTTATCAAGTGGCAGCTGCAGATATATTTAAATGTTTTCATTTATTCTGGCAAAGTAAAGGTGCAACACCTTCCCTTACAATTAGATAGGTTACAAAATGATTCATAATTATACCTATTACAAATTTAAATTTAAATAAAGTCACTTATTGAGCAAAAATATTGGTAAATTAATCTTAAAAACCAAACAATTGGTAAATTACATACAAATCAACCAGTCACAATTATTAATATCTGATAAATTAATATAAATTGTATTCCATTCATAAATCATTTATTATCTTAATAAATCAATCATAGTACAAAATGTATATAATAATAGTATAATAATATTAGCACTGCATCTTACTACCCGTTCGGGTTATACGCTTTAAGTACTAATTACGCTAATGAATTAGGAATTGGGACGGTTGTAATAGAGGAAGTGAACCCGCATTTGCGTGGAGGGAGAGTGGAAAACCATTTAGGGGAGAAAAAAAACCAGTTCACTCGACCGAGATTCGAACCTCGATCTCCCCGTCCTCAGCAGTCGAGCTCAACCCGACTAGCGCGTTAGCCAACTACGCCACCGAGGCGGGTAAAATGTATATAAATGCATATGGTTACAAACAATAAATTTTAGAAAAACTACGCAAACACAAATTGGTCTATTATTTTAGCACCGTGTCTTACTATCCATTTAGGTTATACATTTATGTACTAATTAAACTAATGGGCTAGGGATGAGAAAGGATTAATTTAGATAATGTGTACCCACATTTGGGCGGGAAACCATTCAGGAAAAATCCCCTTCAATAAACCTGACCGAGATTGAACCATGATCTCCTCGTCATCGGCAGTATAGTTTATTGCAAGAGTAGAGCACCTTAGATCATGCAGCCATCGAAGTGGGTTTGTCTATTTAACTTCATAACTACTCAAGATAAAAGAACCTTATTTCACAAATGTAAATAGCTATTCTTGAAAAGTAGTTAGCGTGGTCAAATTTGTGATGTTATCAGGTATCTCATTCAATGCCCATGATGTCGTTCCAGTGAAGGACTGGAAGTAGGGCAGGGATGTAGTAAGGGGTGTACAGAGGACAAAACAATTGCTAGCACAGGTACTAAGCCAATTTTGTTTTTTCATGAGCTGACACCTGTATAAGAGATACTCAGGAGAAGATGAGTTAAGAATTTTTAAGACTAAAGTTAAATTTTTCCATGACGTGAACCTGCCAGTGAGCTATACTGAATGAGGAGCCACCACCGTTATCGATGATAGTGCCAACATTTGTAAATAGAGGGTGTAATGTGGTCAGCACAACGAACCCTTAGGCCATTAATCTCAATTTTCTAGACCAAAGACTAAAGCAAAATTGTGAAATAAGTGTCATTCTTTTAGTCATAGCTATTAAAGCTTTTTAAAGTATGGTGATATGTGGTTGAAGTATCTTAGATTGTAAAGTAAGCAAACCCGCGGGCGTGTTGGAGTTGATTAAACAGCGCCTCTGTCAGGTCATTGTATACAATGTCACAGTAGTCAGAATGAGTTAGTAACAAACTTACTATAAGCAGAGCTGTAAGTTCAGGTGCTAAGAAATGTCTACACGATCACATGACTACATACATACATACATACATACATACATACATACATACATACATACATACATTAAACTAGAGCTAGCAAGTGCCTTTTAAAATTGGATTGTATACATTAGAAAATGTTAACAAAACAAACTTAATTACTAATCCTTGAAATCTCCCTACATATCCTTCCATTAGACATACCATGTGTATATATGTCAGATCTGAGAATTCCATCATTGCCAGGCCATTAATTAATATGATGACTGGCCACAATGTAGTGGAGAAGAATTACTAGTTCTCTTCACATTTTAATTTTAAGTGTAAGTCAGTAAATTGTGTGTAGGGATTTTGGGTAGAATGAATTAATTTAAACCAAATTGATGGTTAAATTAAATACTTTTTCCACATCCAACATTTGCATGATTTTAATCTAACCCCATTAATTCTCAATTATGAAGGTTTTAGGCCTAACTGGGACTATAATAAACCAATACCCAACTAAATTAAGATAAGGACATGTGAATGTGAATTATCTTTTAGTAAGAGTCAGATCTGGCCCAGAACCAGCCATTTCTGGGCCAGAATTAGTCTGGGCCAAAACCAGTTAGATCTAGCCATAGCCGCCCAAATCTGTGGCAGATCTGGCCTCTGGTCAAACCTGATTTTTCAACTGGTCATCATTAATGAACATAATGAACTTACCGCTTGTTCTTCTGACTTGTCATAACACACCACCTCCAGGGTGTCTCCAAGAATGTCTGGATCCTCCACATAGATCCCAGTGAAGATTGTTGTTCCCAAAGGTGTGTCTTCTGGTACAGAGGTCTCATAGGGCATCTGAAAGAATTACAGTCAAGTAAAGATGATACATTACTAAAATAGTTTATAGCGTGAATGTAAAGTTTAAAAGGATGTTCTGGGCAAAATTTTAGAACTATAGTCAATATATACATTGTTATCAAACGTTTATTTTCCTTTGCTTACATGTTATATAATAGCCAGATTGTGTGGGTTGTTCAATGTGTGTGCTGGCACTTAGAATGTTCCTATTGATTGGAAGAATGCTGTCAATGTTCCTTTTTACAAAGGCATAGGCAGTAAGAGGGAATGTAAGAAATATAGGGCAATAAGTTTGCTAAGTAATCCAGGCAAAGTTTTTGGGAGTTTTAAATGAGAAGGTGTGTGAAAAAACTGTGGGCCATATTTGGGGTGAGGATTGTGGTCTCATCCCAGGTAGAGGTTGCATGGATAATATATTTACATTGCAACACATGATTGAGAAATGTATGGCAGTAAGGAAGAAAGTTTATTGTGCATTTGTTGTTCTGGAGAAAGTATACGAGTGGGCCAATAAAAGTATGTTGTAGAATTTTCTTAGAGTATGGTGTGGATGTACGGTATTGTTAGTAAATGCAACTACTTTGGCGGTGTATGATAGAAGTAAAGTGTGCGTGTTAGAGTGGATGGATCTTTGAGTGAATGGTTTGATATTGAATAACGTGTTAGACAAGGTTGTGTCATGTCTCCAGGGTTGTTTAATTTATTCATACATAGTGTATTAGGGATACATGTGAGGATGCAGTTGGTGTATAAATGGACAATGTGAATATGAGAGTGCTGCTATATGCAGATGCCATATTAATGGCTGAGAATGAAGTGACTTGCAGATGGCATTAAATCGTTTGAATGTGGCAAAAGAAGAATGGATCATTGTACAAATGTCTATGTCTCCAAAAGTGAGGGGATAATTTTTGAGGACGAATCAGGATATAATTGTCAGCTTAGTATAAACGGAAAACTGTTAGAACAAGTGAATTATTTTGTGTATATGAGCAGAATGTTTTATAAAAATGGATGGATAATGAAATCGATAAACAAATTAATGCATCTTGAAGAGTAGTTGGATGTATGTGGACTATTACAAAGAATGAGGTACTATCAAAATAGGCAAAGATGGAAGTTTTTAAAAATGTGTTAACGCCAACGTTGGTTTATGGATGTGAAGCATGGATTTGTCAGGAGAATCACAAGAGCAAGGTAGATGCGGTTGGAATGAAAGTACGTGAAAAAATTCGTATGGACATAGTCAGTAATGAAAGGGTGCTGAAGGCATGTGGTTTGAAAGGGAATCCAATAGGTCAATGGACATGTTGAGAGGATGAGTCTGAATCCAGCGAAGAAGAAAATATATGAAGGTAAAGGGTGTGGATCAAAAGAAAGGGGTAGGCCATTTAAGACATGGCTCAATGTTGCAGATTAATTTGTGAAAATGAGAAACATTAAGAGCTTTAAGAATAAAAGAGCATATATGACTAAGTGTAGAGATGTAGTTGAAGCGAAGGGAGTATGCAAGGATAAGGAAGTGTGTAGAAAGTTTGTGAGGATGGATTAAGTAAGGAATTGTTGTTTTTTGATTGTATGCACAGTTTCTTGCATACACCTTAATGGACCGGCGTGATTAGGTGTGTGTATGTATTATATTTTTCACTAGCAAAAGTACCTGAGGCTGCCCTGGATAACCACATAATGGATTGCATGGTTACCACTGGCAATACTTTTCTTTGCTTCAAGCAACATAAAAACTCTTTAATGTATTAATACAGATAATCAAATACTCTTTAAAATGTGTTCGGTGCTAAAATACCACAATGCCTGTGAAATGTGGAACAAGTAAAGTCTTGTGTTTGGACAAGATAATATATTAGTATGGTATATTAGTTGAGAGAGTTTTTTTTTAAGACTAAGTTCTGGAATTTATTAAACAATAACATAGTTACATAGTTATGGGCTTGTTACACAAGAGAAGCTTGTTTCACAGTTATATATTCTTGCTATGCAAGAGGAGCTTGTTTTTCTCTCTCTCTCTCTCACACACACACACATACATATATATACTTATTACACAGTTCTAGATATGCTTGTTACACAGTTTTAGAGATGAGTGTTGCACAGTTCTAGAACTACTTATTACACAGTTTTAGATATGCTTGTTACACATTTATAGATATGCTTGTTACAAAGTACTAGATATATTTGTTACACAATTTTAGAGGTGTTTGTTACACAGTGTTAGATATGTTTGTTACCCAGTTCTAGAGATTCTTGTTACCCAGTTCTAGAGATGCTTGTTACACAGTTTTAGAGATGAGTGTTGCACAGTTCTAGAACTACTTATTACACAGTTTTAGATATGCTTGTTACACATTTATAGATATGCTTGTTACAAAGTACTAGGTATATTTGTTACACAATTTTAGAGGTGTTTGTTACACAGTGTTAGATATGTTTGTTACCCAGTTCTAGAGATGCTTGTTACACAGTTCTAGAGATGCTTGTTACACAGTTATAGAGATGCTTGTTACCCAGTTCTAGAGATGCTTGTTACACAGTTCTAGAGATTCTTGTTACCCAGTTCTAGAGATGTTTGTTACCCAGTTCTAGAGATTCTTGTTACCCAGTTCTAGAGATTCTTGTTACCCAGTTCTAGATATTCTTGTTACCCAGTTCTAGAGATGCTTGTTACACAGTTCTAGAGATGCTTATTACACAGTTCTAGAGATGATTGTTACACAGTTCAAAGAGATGCTTATTACACAGTTCTAGAGATGCTTATTACACAGTTCTAGAGATGCTTGTTACCCAGTTCTAGATATTCTTGTTACCCAGTTCTAGAGATGTTTGTTACCCAGTTCTAGAGATGCTTGTTACACAGTTCTAAAGATACATGTTACACAGTTCTAGAGATGCTTATTACACAGTTCTAGAGATGCTTGTTACACAGTTTTAGAGATGCTTGTTACACAGTTCTAGAGATGCTTGTTACACAGTTCTAGAGATGCTTGTTACACAGTTCTAGAGATGCTTATTACACAGTTCTAGAGATGATTGTTACACAGTTCTAGAGATGCTTATTACACAGTTCTAGAGATGCTTGTTATTCAGTTCTAGAGATGCTTGTTACACAGTTTTAGAGATGCTTATTACACATTTCTAGAGATGCTTGTTACACAGTTCTAGAGATGCTTGTTACACAGTTTTAGAGATGCTTATTACACAGTTCTAGAGATGCTTGTTACACAGTTCTAGAGATTCTTATTACACAGTTCTAGAGATACTTGTTACCCAGTTCTAGAGATGCTTATTACACAGTTCTAGAGATGCTTGTTACACAGTTCTAGAGGTGTTTGTTACACAGTGTTAGATATGTTTGTTACACAGTGTTAGATATGTTTGTTACACAGTGTTAGATATGTTTGTTACCCAGTTCTAGAGATGCTTGTTACACAGTTCTAGAGATACGTGTTACACACATATAAAGAGATGTGTTGTGGGAAGAGAACTCACCTCCTTGAAGAGGGGAGGGTTATCGTTGTCATCTAAGATTATGATGGATATCGGAACCCGTACCACGTTATTCTCCCCTCCCTCCACTTCATCCTCCAGAGTCACCGTCAACCTCACAGTATCATCGATCTGAAAACAAACGAGACGCTAAATATGTTTGTGTTTTTATAGCAATGAGAATATTAGAGAAGCTCTCCAGAGAGTGCAAAATGGTTTTCCAACAAAAATAAAACTGTTTTGAAAATAATTCAAAACTCTCTAGAATATCCTTGACATGCTTGCTGTTAAACAACACTGCTCAACACCCATTCAGCTCTTTCAAATATTCGAATGAACCTTTAAGAACGCCCATCACATGCCAATAACCTTCTGTGATACAGTCGGCTAGAGCTCGTAAATTTACACCAACACAATTTCCATTGCATGTGGATCATTTCTGATTAAACATTAATGGAGAAAAAGAGTTAGTAGATGTTCCTAATACAGAACATGGTTGTATTCAAGGCCGTAGCCAGCCAATAATTTTAGGTGGTGGTGTTGGTGGGNGGGGGGGGCACATCCTTCAATTGCCGGAGGCTAGAAATTATTTTAAATGATAAACGGTTCTAGAAGCTATCTGAAAATGTTTTTTTTAGCTTTGTTTTATAGCAACATAACCCCCTAACTGCCGAAGGCTAGGAAAAATTCTTAATATTAAACACCTCTAGAAGCTATCTGAAGTGCTTTTTTATGTTAACACAACCCCTTGATTTGTACTCGCGCCTTAACTTTGATAATGTTTGAACCATAAATAAAGCCATATATATGTTGTTCATTTAATTTCGGGGTAGGAGTGGGGGTTGAAGCCCCCCCCCTCCCCGACTACAGCTTTGGTTGAGATATTAGATGATATTTGGATAGAAAACTGCAATGAAAAGGCAGTTTTTGGCCATTTTATAATGGCTTCACAGTTAATAACTGTGCACAAATCTTCATTTTGTCATAATAGAGACATACTATGGTTATTAACAAGACACTGTTTCGCTTCGTGCCCCATCATCCCCACGAAAAAATTCGATTGATCATTCAAATGCGAATGTACTGCACACATTTCTGGGATATCTTGGTCTTTTCCTTTCTCTTTTACTCATATACCGCGCGCGCACATACACACACACAAACGTAGAAGCGAGTTGGGAACTGAGTTAGGCCTGTTAGGAGGAACTCCCACGAATGTCTAATTAAACGTGTACTACTAACCTTAAATCTGATGCTAGTTATTATTTAAAAGCTTTGTAACATCCCTATCCTACTTTTGACAAAATTGTGTAAGTTCAATGGTTTTATCTGTGTACCCAGTAGCCAACACTACTACAGCACTACCGTGGCACCGTAGGGACTCACATGGTTAAAATGGAACCCGAGCAGTAGGGGTTGGGATGGATGATTTGTGGGGAATGAGACTGGAGAGTTAGTCCAATAAGATATATTTATTAATCTCGTCAGATGCTAAACATCTACATGAGTCACCGGTTAGATCTCCCGTGACGAGGGAGCAGGCACGATAGCGGGACTCGCAAACCTTCCTATAGACCTGCGTTCGACCCTCCGGCGGAGGTGAACCCCCAGATCACATTTTATTCCTCCCGTCGTTTAGTCATTCGAGCTAGATACCTCCATACATATACTCAGCATGGCTTCCAACATTCAACAATCGTGTGTTATTCTCCCACACAAACTTGATGATCTCGAGTTTCACCAGCCAGGAAGGTCCATCGGTCGCACCGTGCTCGCTCTTCAACAAAATGCAAGCTATATGAGCTATATGCTACTCTCAACAGGATGGCAACCCAATACTCTTGACTTCCAAGGAAATATACAAGCGTGGGTTAACCTCCTGCCAGAACAATCCTTAAAATAATTATGGTCTTACATTTGTACTTTTTTTTCTATTAAAATAAAGGTGGTTTGTTTCAAAAAAATTAATTTGGTTTTTGTAAATACAAACATCAAAAAATCATAAATTATTAAATCTGGACTTTTTTTTAATAAATTCCTATGATTTAGCTTCCAAAATTACGCCCTATATATATGTATATATGTGTGTGTGTGTCTGTTTTAAAATAGAGTGTTTCTTTGGCTATTTTCTGAATAGTTTAAAAAAAAAGTTTTTTAAGCAATAATTTGAACAAGGATCATATTTTTTTTAAACTATAGTTATTAATTAAAAATAAACTTATAGAGAAAAGTAAACTATTATTATTTCACCTCCTTCATATTTTAATACCTTTTCACCTGAACAGTTTTTTGAAAGAGCACATCAAGTGTAGTATTTTTAAAAACGGAATATTGTTGATTTTCAATGTGAGTCTATCGCCCGGTTGTTGTGTGTGTCTCTTGAAGCCATTTCTTCCATCGATCATTGACCAATCGCTTCCCTCGCATTACCACGAGTGTTTGTTATGAATGACGTCACAAAATTGTGTTGAAATAAATATTTTTCATTGAAAATAATTATAATATTTTTTTCCCCCTTTTGCTCTGAAATTCAATAAATTTCAAGTAATATTATTTACTACCCACACCATTTTAAATATTTAGTCTAGGTTTGAATCTGTTTCGTGGGTCCATTTCATCCACAGCATCCTCGGGTGGCGAATGGAGGATATGAAGGATAGCTGCGAATATATTGAATAAGCAGTCGCGGACAGCCGATAGGGGTTGTCCTCCAGATTAGGGGGTGGGCGTGGGCGTGATGAGCTTTCACCGTAAAAACATTTAATCAAGAAACACTAAAAAAGTATGCAATGGCTGTCCATGGAGTAAAATATCCCGGAGATAAAATAGTCCCCCATTTGGATCTCTGGGCGGGGACTACTCCGGGAAGGGATGGCATAGTAAGGCTAGGAAAGAGATTAAGATTGAGACGTAGAATGTTAGGAGCTTATATAGGCGAGGGGCGCTACAATCAATTATAGATGAAGTAATTAGGTTTGGCTTAGATATAGAGGCTATACAAGGGGTTAGGTGGTCAGGAGATGGTAGAGTAGAATCAGGTGAATACATTTTTTTTATGGAGAAACGGACACACATAATTTAGGCACATGCTTTCTAATCCACAGAAGAGGTATGTCAGCAGTCAAGGACATTAAATTCATTAACGGTGGTATTTCAAATATAGTGGTAGCAGGGAGGTTGCATCATCATCAATGTGCATTGCCCTACAGAAAACAAAGATGACTTAATAAAGGATAGTTTTTATGAGGAGCTAAAACACCTATATGACAAGTTCTCGACCTATCACATGGAAATTGTGATAGGTGACTTTAATGCAAAGATAGGGAAGGACGAATTCTTTAGACCTACGATAGGAAAAGAAAGCTTGCACGACGTTTCTAATGAAAATGGAATAAGAGTGCTAAATTTCGCCAAATCAAAGAACCTTAATCTGAAAAGTACTTGCTTCAAACATAAGGATATTCATAAATATATTTGGACCTCACCACATGGGAATACACATAATCAGATAGATCACTTTATGATTAGTAAAATATGTCATACAAGGTTACTGGATGTCAGGTCATACAGGGCGCAGATTGCGATTCAGACCACTACTTGGTAGTAGCAAATCTTAGGATATGTCTGTCAGTAACACAAAAGGGAAATCAGGTGAGAAAGCTAAATAGATATGATGTAGAAAAAACTGTCAGATGGAGATTGTAGGAATACATATAACATTTAAATTTAAAACAGGTTTGCTGCCCTAGAATGCTCACAGGAATGTGAGGAAAACACTCATCCAGATAAACAGTGGGAAAGTGTCAAGAGTGAGGACATTTGTATTGTAGGTATCTGTAAAAAAAAAAGTAAGAAGAAGC
>CABFOW010001622.1:55966-137424 GCA_902141385.1 Timema californicum
GGCAGAGAGTGTTAGCTTGAAAGCTTATTAAAATTATTTAAATTCTACTTTTTGAAATAGAAGAAAAATTAAATTTGCTAAGATGTTAAAATGGCCACCTCACATAACCATAAGAGGTGGAAAGCTTATAATTTAAAAAGTAGAGGCCAGAAAACTTCTAGATATTGTAGAAAATTTGTATTTTCTATGAGCAGACAAGAAAATCTAAAAATAAACTAATGCAAAAACTAAACATTATCTTAAATAAAGATCCATTAGCATGGCGATTACAAAAATAAAACTCTTAAGTATAAGCTAGCAACTATCTAGGAGAAACTTAATAATTAAAATTAAAATGTTTGGTAACATACATTTGTGAGCTATGATGCTCTTTGCCCATTATTCAATATATTTCTTTAACAAATTGTATCATTCCAATTATTCTCTTTGATGATCTGTGAGGTTCTTTTTTTCTAACAAGTTTCTGTAACAATGACAATAAAAATAATAGTGCTTAGGTAAAGATTGCATTGCCAATTAATTGCATTCGTTTGTGCACTCAGTTTGTGGATTAGGTTGTTTCAAATGTCTAATTTATTAAAATTTATTAATGACAATAATTGGTTTGGGGCAGCCAGAGTTGGTTTGGTATTGTAGCCTACAATGAGAAATAATAAAAAAAATTGGCAATCAAGTGGAGAACGCCTTAATTTGATATAATTTGGATTCTTACTACGTGTACGAAGAATGGGCCAAACTTCTAGTTTTATTTATCTGTGCGAAGAGCGGGTCAAACTCCTAGTTTTATTTATCTGTGCGGAGAACGGGTCAAACTCCTAGTTTTATTTATGTGTGCAAAGAGCGGGTCAAACTCCTAGTTTTATTTATCTGTGCGGAGAACGGGTCAAACTCCTAGTTTTATTTATCTGTGCAAAGAGCGGGTCAAACTCCTAGTTTTATTTATCTGTGCGGAGAACGGGTCAAACTCCTAGTTTTATTTATGTGTGCAAAGAGCGGGTCAAACTCCTAGTTTTATTTGTCTGTGCGAAGAGCGGGTCAAACTCCTAGTTTTATTTATGTGTGCAAAGAGCGGGTCAAACTCCTAGGTTTATTTGTCTGTGCGAAGAGCGGGTCAAACTACTAGTTTTATTTATCTGTGCGAAGAGCGGGTCAAACTCCTAGTTTTATTTATCTGTGCGAAGAGCGGGTCAAACTCCTAGTTTTATTTATCTGTGCGAAGAGCGGGTCCATCTCTTAGTTTAATCTATTCAAGGTATTTAAAGTGAACTTTCTGAACTGACTTATTATATCAGCGCATGATAGTTTCTATGAGCGAGAGCGAAAGGGCCTACCAACAGGAATAACAATCTCAACTAAAATCATGTATAGCTGCACTGGTAGGCCAGTAAATTAAATAAAAAGTTGCCTCCACCGTGGTTCGGATCCCACGTTAAACTGTAGGTCCTCCATTTCATCTCACAATCACCCTACCATTACACATTAGCAGTAAGTGCGTGTAGCCCGAACGGGTAGTAAGACGTGGTGCTAATAATAATAATAATAAATAAAAAGTTGTTTTTTCTAAATGTTTTTCTAGGGTTTCTGCATGCATATGTGGGTACATTTAATCTAAATTTTACCTTAGTCATCTCTTCCCGTTTAGCATAAGTAAATGTGTTAGTAAGACATTGATCTAAAAAACAAAGTCTAAGAACGTCTAATAGAGCCTTATCTAAGCTGTAGTTCGGTAAAGGAGGCAAGGAAAATCTTACTGAAATGCCAACTCTAAATAACCATGTGCTAACTTCTGTGATTCTTTTTAAAGTTACATATTGTTCTTCTCATTTCAAATAAATAACTTTACATAAATCTACACCTTCAGGAGCTTTGAGCGGAAAAATCACATTTCTCTTTTGATTAGCAAAGATATCAAATATTGAACGTTAATATATATGTATTGTGAGTTTATCTCTAAAACATTCTTAAATATTTTATTTTAAAAGCTACAAACTCATCAGGTAAACAGACATATTTATGGTGATTTTGAAAAAGTAAAATAAAGTTCAGCGCTTATGCTGCAGGGTGTTTTATAATTAAAAAACGTTTTTTAAACAATGGATATTTCCATAAACTATGAAATTTCTCATGATCCATTATTGATTCACTTTTATGACTTATTCTCCTTTTGAATTTATTGTTTTGCAAACATATGTGCATTTTTTTATTTGAAATACTAGTATCGTGTTGACAACTACATACATTTATTAATGTTTATGTCCACACTGGGAAGTCAAGCCTGATCCCTGAGTGAAAATCCCACCTATCGAATTGATGGTGCGAACTAATTATCAAGTGACGGTTATCAAATATGGTCGGGGTGTGGGTAAGGTGAAGGAAGCATGGTCATTTCACTCGGCGGCGACTTGATGTTTGTTTCTATGGTAACATTTAGTATAACGGTGGTCTTACAATATTCAAACATACACATACACTGATAACATTCTACCATGTTAACTTAGGAGTCATGGATAATATATATCGATAGGTATTATTGATTAGTGGTATCTGTGGTTAACATTACGTGACGTATGCTACGTGAAAGTGGATCTAGTAACTTTTCTAGCCGTCCAATGAACATATTGGAGAGTTGCTCAGCAAACCACGAAAGAAGTATAATATCTATCTGGATTGGTATTTTTTTTAACTCCGTGTCTTACTATCCATAAGTGTCGTATGCATTTGGATTGCTAATTACTGTATCAGATGTTGCACAAGCGTCATAAACTCGTGAGGGGAGAATGCCTGACTCAACATAGCATAGAACAGTCCGTGAGGTAAATAATTACCTTGTTAAACAGCAGCCAAATTGTATAACAGTGTCAACACAAACTTGCGAGCTCTCTTGAAATAACGAGGAGGGGGAGAGTATACAATCTTTTTCTGTTTTCGACTTTTATGAGTTCTTCCTTGGGAACCAGCAAGCTTTCCACCACCTTATCCACGGGGCAATTCCCTTGGAAGAGTCCTGGTTCGTATCCAGGCTGTGGCGATAACATTACGTACGAGTAGAACACAACTACCCTTGTAAGTATCACTCAAGGACTGTTAGAACAATGGCATCTATTTCTCAAGCCTACTTGTATTATTGACAAAGCATCACATGGTATTCTGTCCTGTTCTGTTCTGCATCTTAGCGAATCCAACTTATTGTTTCCCCCCTTACCTCCTCCCTTATAGCCCTCCCCACTGATAAGACCACTCAGAGGAGAGAGCGGGGGTGAGCGAAGGTTTAATGACTACAGTAGCCCCATGACTTCTTTGGTGCTGACTGACACCTCACAACTGACGGCTTTGAAAAGTTACCAGACCAAATTATGTAACCCTACTCCGAACTATACGATCTGCAAAAACATGTGTTTAGCAGCTGTCAGAAGTCAGTTGTGAGCTGTCAGTCAGCACCAAAGAAGCCACGGGGCTACTGTAGCAGTGATTTCCACCGCATGACTCGTTTTTGTTGTTATCCGTGTACAAGCAGATTTAAATACTTGTCGCTCAGTGAGGTCGTTAGAGAGGATGACACGAGTTGTATCAACCTGACACAAGCGTGTTTGGGACTGTACTTTGAATTTGGTTGGAATAACAGTTTAGAAAATTCAAACATATTTCCTTGGGGCAAACAATGATAATGTTACCCGCCTCGGTGGCGTAGTTGGCTAACGCGCTTGTCGTGTAGAACTCGACTGCTGAGGACGGGGAGATCGAGGTTCGTATCTCGGTCGGGTGAATTGGGGGTGGTTTTTCCTAAATGGTTTTCCACTCTCCCTCCACGCAAACGCGGGTTCACTTCCTCTAATTCAACCTTCCCAAATCCTAATCCATTAGTGTAATAAGTACTTAAAGCGTATAACCCGAACGGTTAGTAAGACGCGGTGCTAAATATTATTATTATTATTATTATTATTATTATTATTATACAGTAGCCCCATGACTTCTTTGGTGCTGACTGACACCTCACAACTGACGGCTTTGAAAAGTTACCAGACCAAATTATGTAACCCTACTCCGAACTATACGATCTGCAAAAACATGTGTTTAGCAGCTGTCAGAAGTCAGTTGTGAGCTGTCAGTCAGCACCAAAGAAGCCACGGGGCTACTGTAGCAGTGATTTCCACCGCATGACTCGTTTTTGTTGTTATCCGTGTACAAGCAGATTTAAATACTTGTCGCTCAGTGAGGTCGTTAGAGAGGATGACACGAGTTGTATCAACCTGACACAAGCGTGTTTGGGACTGTACTTTGAATTTGGTTGGAATAACAGTTTAGAAAATTCAAACATATTTCCTTGGGGCAAACAATGATAATGTTACCCGCCTCGGTGGCGTAGTTGGCTAACGCGCTTGTCGTGTAGAACTCGACTGCTGAGGACGGGGAGATCGAGGTTCGTATCTCGGTCGGGTGAATTGGGGGTGGTTTTTCCTAAATGGTTTTCCACTCTCCCTCCACGCAAACGCGGGTTCACTTCCTCTAATTCAACCTTCCCAAATCCTAATCCATTAGTGTAATAAGTACTTAAAGCGTATAACCCGAACGGTTAGTAAGACGCGGTGCTAAATATTATTATTATTATTATTATTATTATTATTATTATTAATGATAACGTCTTACTATATTATATACATGACAGACAGATACAAAAACTCGTCATTTAACGAAGAGTTGTTGGGTTGCCATGGAGCGTAAACAAGAAGAGTTGGGTAGCTACAACAACATTTTCTCATGTTGCGATAATAATATTCATAGTTAAATGTTGAGATTTATTTATAATATATTGCTTTTATTATGTACTAATACTTATTTACCTCTACGCCTTTTTACCCTTTATACCCTTTTTAAACATGTTATCCTTAAATATGTATCCGGGGCGAAGCCAGGTAATTAATTTTAAAAGGAGAAAAAACGCCAAAAATGGTAAAAACAGAGTAAATCTAATCAAAAGGGGCAAAACAAAACGGTAAAAAGGGAGTAAACAGTGTTAAGAGTAGAGATAGTAAACATGGTAAAGTGTGAATCTAATCAAAAAGGACAAAACTGGTAAAAAAAAGTGGCATAAAGTAAATCATGAAAGATAAAAAGGGTAAAAAGGTTAAAAGAGTATAAAGCGTAAACGGGAGTAACAATATTATATACTTGGCGGGTACCGGCCTATTGTTCTCTCTTGGGAAGCCACTTTTGTAATGACAGTGTTTAGTACTTACAAGCTGGAATACACACACGTAATGATGCGGGGATAAGTCAAGGAACATTTTTATCAGTTTATAATTGAAACCACTTATGTTTTAATGAAGTAGTTTATTCAACGTTATTGCTGTACTGGACAGGGTGAATGTGATACGGTATCACACGCGCTGCTGTTTCACTTCTTAGGGAACTGGGAGGATTTAAATATGATTAGATCGATATTGATGTAATCTATCGACCGTCCCGGAGTAATTTATGGTCCCGACTCAGGCTCGGCGATAAAAATAATGTTTTCTCTTGACAAACGCATCTCCTAACTTCTCGGTGACTATACACGAGTGTCCTCATTTCTGTTTTCCAACCGGGTTGTTTACGAAGACTTTTCTTCTATAATGTTCTATTAACGGTATGTAATCATCCCTCGTCTCTTCCCCCTTGTCCTTGGAGAAGATTCTGTCTGGGTGGCTGATGGAGAGATACAAAAGGAAAGGATGTTGCAAGACGTATATTTAATTGCGAAGTAATGTGTAAATTAAATAATTTTGAATACTATTACGTTGGATTTGATCCGATTATCTCTGTTAATTGGTCAAAGGGGTTGTGTACAATATAATCACTACATGTGATGAAAAGAATAAAGAGGGTATAAAATGTGTAGGATGAAAAGTGTAAAGGGTAAAAAGTCAATCTAATCAAAAGGAGCATTAAAATCAAAACGGCAAATATTGCAAATATCTCCAAAAATGACCAAAATGTCAAAAAGGGCGAAAAAAACAGGGTATAAAGATTTAAAGGAGAAAGAAAGTGTAAAAGTTTAACTGGTAGAAAGGTTAAAGAGGGGAAAAGGGTAATTAAGGCAATAAGGGAAAAAAGGGAAAACAGGTTATTACTTTAGGATAAAGAGAGTAAAAAGGTTAAAACGTATCAAAAGGGCAAAATTGGTAAAAAGTTAAACGGGGTAAATGGGGTTAAAAAATCTATAATGCGTTTGATTGTATTTAATTAAAACCCTAACAACCAATTATTTATGCTGTGACACTCTTCTTTATTTTCTATTAGCACCAACATTCAAGATTTCAAAGTATTGTGTAAGAAGTTAGAACTTAATCTCCAAAAGAAATATTACCTTTTAAAAATCGTTCAGATCATATCTCTATTTTGACATTGTGTATTAGTCAGCCTACTTTCGCGTTTGGTATCACAATTATTTAAATAAATAAAGATTTAGTTACCATTCCCTGTGGTTTATTTTATTTACTAAAAATAACAAAGCTACTTTATATATTCCTCGCATGAATAGCGGGTACATCAGCTAGTTATTAATATAAAAGGTTTTAACCCCTGTCTAGAGTCTATACTAGCTAGCCAGTGAGTACGGAGGTTTTTTTTTTTAACAGGTTTTTGCCTACCTCGTAATGGGACGGCGTGAATAGGTATAATAATTATTTTTAAATTTAAACTGTTTATTAGTCCTAAAGCACTGCATGGTTATATTCATTCCTAGAGCCCGGATTTTTATGTAATTACTACATATTTTAATCCTGCAAGTTAGAAATGTGAATGGCGAAATTTCGGCGAATTAGGTAGTATGGGGCTGTATTTACAGTTTTAATTTGATATACATATTTGAGTGAATTAGACATATTTTCGAAGATAATACATAAAATTACATAATTTACGTTTTTTTAAATCGTGGTCTTAGTTTTGTGTCTTTCTTGAGTAAAACACTTTTAAATGATGAGTCACTAACTTTGAGGTAAGCTAAATTTCACAAAGGAATGTATTCAGTAAAGGGATGTCAATAAGCAAAGTCCAAGCCGGGCATAGTAATTCGTCAAAGAGGATTATAGTTGCTGTAACGTAACTTTGTGTCTGTCCTTTTTGTCGAGCTGTGAAGGGGAGGTAATGCGGCGTTGTCAATGTTTTATTATTATTATTATTATTATTATTACTATTATTATTAGCCACGCGTCTTACTAACCGTTCGGGTTGTACACACTTATGGTAATGTGTAATGGTAGGGTGATTGTGAGATGAAATGGAGGACCTACAGTTCAACGTGGAATCCGAACCACGGTGGAAGCCTGGCATTCCTCACATTCACAAGATGTCTTGTCAGAGGTTATTATTAGCACCGCTTCTTACAACCCATTCGGGCTATACGCACTTACGCTAATGTGTAATGGTAGGGTGATTGTGAGATGAAATGAAGGACCTACAGTTTAACGTGGAATCCGAACCACGGTGGAGGCCTGGCATTCCTCACATTCACAAGATGTCTTGTCAGAGGTGAAGGAAGGGTTTGGTAATCAGATAAATCTATGCCGGGACCGAGGATTGAACCCCGGCCGCCAGCATAGAAGTCTGACGCCTTACCCCTAGACCACCAGGTCACCCTTGTCAGAGGTGAAGGAAGAGTTTGGTAATCAGATAAATCTGTACCGGGACCGAGGATTGAACCCCGGACCCCAGCACAGAAGTCCGACACCTTACCCCTAGACCACCAGGTCACCAGTTGTCAATGTTCTTAGTTATACATCTTTCATTCGGCGTATCAGTTTGTAAACACATATCGATGAGTTGTAAAAACTATAATTCTTGGATTTGGTTAGCTCATTTTAACGTTTTGATTTGGTCAAGAGAAGAAACGGATATAAAGCGGCAAGGAAAAGAACAAATGACAAAAAACAACAACTCAAAATCAACCAAGGAACGATCGTTTGAAGTATGTCCCAATAATATGGCACGTAGAACTAACTCTCTTTTGGAAAGCAAACAAGACCAACCACGTGTGTACGTATAAGTTTAATATTAATACTGGATAATATGTCGAGATCAAACATTTATCCTCAGACTGATAAACTGAAGTCTCTGAAAGTGGCTTTAAAAAAATCTGACGTGGTCTGACGTTCACTCGTTTTCAAAGAGCCGGAAACAATGGAGGTTTCATTGAAAGTTATGATTTCTAAAATCAGCTATATAATGCCATTTATTTGAAGTCTTTATAATTAATGAGAAATTTAAGTAGTGTAAAACAAACTAATAATGCACTGCAACTCGTTAAAAAAAAAGGTTAATTGTATGTGTACATATTTAGAAAAATGTTTTCGTATTATACCCAATTCCGTCAGAAATTGCAGCCATACAAATAAAATATCGTTTCAATAATATATGTATTTACCATTAACGTGAGGAAAGAAGTTTTATTAAATATTATATATTTTCACATGATTACATATTTTAACCGATTTTGTTAAATATTTATGTACATATATTGTGGGTTGATGCTACGTAACAATCCTGAGTCTATTCATTAGATTGCATAGTATTATTATATCATTTGACTTGTTGTAAATATGTTATATCTTTTATCTCAATTCTGTTTTATAGAAGAACCTGTGAGAGCTGTTTTATGATCACAAAGTATCCTTGTCATTGTGTTTGTAGGTTAATACAGAATATATACTAATAAACATAATAATAAGTTTCTGCTTTTGACAATGAAATCCGTCTTGTCACAAACACAATGAATGTAACGCCCTAACAAAGCTAAAGGAGTAAAGTAGTTCGTTTCTAAATGAAATATTCCTTAAAAAAATTCTTTCTACTGTTTTATGTCCCAATACTCAAATTTTCTTTGAAGTGGATTATTGAGAATATGATAAATTTACATTTTTTTTATGCCAAAGGCAAAACAGTTCGGATAAATTACCGAAGCAATATATTTTTAATTGGACTGTGTTTGAACTTTGAGTATTTTCCTGTATAAATTAAACAAATACACAAACCTAATATAGAAATTCAAGCAGAATCAACAAGAAGAAAGGGAGAAGGGGTAATACACCAAAGCTAATAAAATTCTCATCTGTGTGGCCTGAAGCTGTGTTGCATGAATTAAAAAGAAGATAGAGTCGTGACTAATGAAATATGTGAATTCTCTATGAAAAAATAAAAAATATGCTGTTCACTGAGATTTATTTTTATAAACTTTATAAAAAATAAGCGTATTAGTAAAATATTTTGTTTCACCCGTCTTGATTCACGCCCGGGCTATGCGGATATTTACACCAATGAAGTAGGGATGAATACGGTAGAATTTAGATGAAATGTAACATAATTTGTGTTTGGGAGAGGGAAAATCACTCTTGGTACACCCTTTCTATATTCGAGTTCAAACCTCTCTGTTACCGACAACCAGACTAGACAAAACTAACGCCTTTGTAAACGCACCCACCTATACGGGTGATATTGTGAGTTAAAAAAACAATGTTATGACTAGACTACATAAAATCATGTAAATTAATTGGAAACTTTCCTACTTAAATTATGTTTCAGAAACGACACTTTTCTTGAACTTTAGTCGCGTCGATAAAATTACTTCCGACGTTTCGGCTGCCAAACTGCAACAACAGCCATATTCCTATTCTTGCAACGACAACCATATTCCTATTCTTGCAACGACAACCATATTCCTATTCTTGCAACGACAACCATATTCCAATTCTTGCAACGACAACCATATTCCTATTCATTGCAACGACAACCATATTCCAATTCTTGCAACGACAACCATATTCCGATTATTGCAACGACAACCATATTCCAATTCTTGCAACGACAACCATATTCCTATTCTTACAACGACAACCATATTCCAATTCTTGCAACGACAACCATATTCCTATTCTTACAACGACAACCAAAACGTCTGGAGCTATTTTATCAACGCGACTAGAGCCCGAGAAAAGTTTGCCTCAAACACAAACAGTGAAAACCTGCGGACAAGTTTATGTTCAAGAAATATGCACAGTTTGGTTTCCCAGACTATCCTACGCTAGGTGAAAATATTATAGTCTCTTTGTGAAAAACAGCTCGCAGAAGACAGTCATTCAGGTGGTTGCATTATAGTATGAATAAAATATGAGTATTTCTTTATCCTGATTCCTCTACGATGATTCATTATCCGTTATCGTGTTGAAAGAGTGCTATCCAAGCAATGGGACTCGAACAAGGCCCCTATTTTCCAATGCTCCACCTCCATATGGTATACAGGTATCATCACATGCGTGAAGAACAAAACCTGGTCAGACGTTTCCCTCCCCCTCTCTCGTATGATCGTAGTGCAAACATTGGCAATACCTTCCCTGATTGATGGGTGTCTCCTTCCCTTCGTCTGGGCGGGCAAACCATTATGGCGATCTGTTCTTGATCCGAGCCCTCAATTTGTGATAGATTGCCTAAAAACTATGCAACTTTCAAACCCGTTTATACCTCTTTCACCTCTCTCCAGGACATACTAACGTGATACGACTGTAAAATCCCCTCATTCTGCATTCACATTGCGAATATTGGTACATACTGTCTTCCTCGTCATCACAATCCCCGGAAGAATTGACTAAGAGGAATTAAATAATAAATAATTATTGAAAATATATTTATAGAAAAAGTATATAGGGCCTATTTGTTACATCAATCCATGAATTTTATGAAGTCAAACCCAAATCTTTTGACGTAACCTTATCTCCTTTACGCCTGATTATCTTCTCCAGACGTGATTTTTACCGAGTTCCTGAGTGGAGAATACTCCTAGAATAAATTGATCACTAATATATTCAATTAGAAACGTTATAGGATTCACTTTGATGGTCTACTGACCAATATAAACCTTTTGCTTACTTATAAGAACAATAACGCCGAGTTTAAGACTTGTCGCTGCAGGCTGGATCATTGGTACGTGGAAAACTGTCATCTTTAATGTCCATAAGACTTATTTAAAAAAAAACAAGTCAAGTGTAGTTTTCTATTATACTTAAGTAAAGAATCAATCTACTGATACTACCCATTAGTTGTGAATTTAGTCAAGATCGTGGTCTTGAGCGTTCGATAGAACTGTTGAACGATGCTAGCCTTGGCATTTCTGTGCGTTGAATAGTGGTTAATTCCTACTCATGGGAACCTTGAAATTCACGTCGTAAAACTACGTCCCCTTGTGTGTCTTTAGATGTCGTAGAGGTGGTAAACCATTCGCAGTTACCAGACAAAGGATTTGCACCATATCTGCAGTAGCGTTTCCCCCCTTCTTAACCTTGAAGTTTAGAGCCCTATATAATATGGGGAAAAAAACGTCGATGGTGGTTAGGAGGTACTTTCATCCTTTATTCAGAGTTAATCTCGACCAGCGATTCCTCTTCCTCTCATCCTTCTATTGGCACACAGGTTTGAGTATACGTAAATCCTTGGGTCCAACACGTGATTTAAAACGCGTGTAAGGCTCATTCATAAACCGAAGTTCCTCAATTTCTTCAAGTATAGATTTGTTGACGTCAAGATCCTCCTTGGTGAATTAGGAAGGCCCTTTTCCAAGGAGCCATTCCAAAACGAGTGTAAGGAGTCATACTATAATTGAGAAGTAAGTTCCTATAGTTTTCGTTGAAAAGGATACGAGTGTCTTTGAGCATGACCATATTGCCGTCGTAATGAACGCCATACGTTATATCCTAAATATATTAAAACATGTAAAGTTTAGAATATAAAAAAAGATTTCTGTGTATTCTTGTATAATTCTTCCTACCCCTTTGCCTGACTCGTTTCAGGTTCAGATCTTGCATCACCCATATTTACCATTTTCTCTATTGGTTCTGAGATATATTTAAATAATTATCTCACGAATACATCAGACTCACGTCCCGCATCGCGTAGCTTCTTATCCTGTATCTTAAATTACCTTATTCACTTTAATTATATCCTCAGCGAACTGTATCAACATGGTTAGGGTTATAAATGCCATGTAAGGTGGACAGACTGGGAATTATAATTAATATTAATAATATTTATCACCGCATCTTAATTACCCGTTCGGGTTATACGCTTTAAGTACTAATTACGCTAATGGATTAGGAATTGGGAAGGTTGAATTAGAGGAAGTGAAAACCCGACCGAGATTCGAACCTCGATCTCCCCGTCCTCAGCAGTCGAGCTCAACACGACAAGCGCGTTAGCCAACTATGCCACTGAGGTGGCTGAATTATAATTAAAAATACGTAAGAAACAACTTATCATGCAACGTATAAAGTTTTATTCTTCATGAACTATATTAAGTCTGCTTATGACAGGACAGGGCACAAACACACAAAGTCCTTCACGTTCAAAGCTATGTCGGAAACTATTCATGCCCTTCTTAAACTATATTCAGATTGATTCACTATTGTCAGTAGGAAATGTAATGTATCCTTCTTGATAAGTTTTGAATCCAAGGAGATGTAAGCGAATCCTTCAGTAGTTTACGAATCTACATAATATTTATATTATATGTCCGAGGGCAAAGTCACCGGTACGATACTGAGAATGAGTTCACCTTCCAAGATGTCCTCCATCAGCTTGATCGACATGATCCTTCTTAAGTTCATATTGTATAAGTCGGTGTATGCAGTGTGAGTTGAAAGATTCCCCTAACTTCCCCAACCTTGTGATTAAATAATCTATCCCCCTATAAAATTTACCGAGCCATTTCTCCTGCTGTCGAGTTTCATTCAATACCTCCTACAAATTTTCTACTAGAGAAAACAAACGTCTCGCGGTTATATCTTTGCTTATTTCTACTGTTGAGTGCGATTATCTGTTCTTCACTGTGCATATTAGCCAACGTAATAAAGTATACCTTAGTACAGGTCCCTCAAGCTGTCATAATCTTGCATCAAAATTCCCTCGCGGATTTATACTTATATTCACCACACGTTCTAAATTTGCAAAGAATATGTTAGAATTTTGATTTGGACGCCATGATGTGTTTTCCTAAACTGAGTCCGTACGAGCAGAGCAGAATAAGATAAATGTACAGAGCCTACTCTGTCGATCTCATGTTGTTTGAGACTAGAAAATCGTAACTTTTTTTTCCGGTAAGAGCATCTTGTGGCTTTTCCCCTCCAACTCCCCATGTTTTTCACAGCCTAGAAACTTGTGTGCGATAAGTTGAATGCTCTGAGGGCTCATATATTTGTATATGGCCACTTCTGCATACTTAGAGGATGTCTTCTGGTTTATAAGTGCGTGGAAAATCAGTGCTTGTGTTTGTTGTTATTTATTCACTTACTAATGTACAGTTAAATTTTGGTAGGAAGGGAATTTTCATCCCTTCAACTGATGTATAGTGGTATTTTGATAGGAAGAAACATTTTCTGAACTGCCCAATGATGATATTTTACAATATTATTTGTGTTATTTTATATCTATCACATGACCAAATATATAAAAGTGTATCAGCCATCTAGGCTCGGGTTTCTAACCACCCAAACTCATACGTGGGTAGGGTGTCACGAGCAGAGTCCAGCTTGGCTCACCAGGGCTATCACTGGAGCTACGATAGCCGAAAGATCGCTATTGACTCATATGTCAGTAGGGAATGCGAGCCTGATTATTGTACTCACACTGCAGACTGTTTAATTTTGCCAGTCAGGGGAACTATGTCGGCTTTCATATCTGAATAGTTGATGAACCTTAATTTTTTTTAAAAGGGTTTTAGAGGAGTACTGTCAATTGCCGGCTCTGTGGCAGGTTCACAGTGCAGATTATTCTAAGAAGGGAAAGCGGGATGAAGCTTGGGAATCACTCATTCAGTTCATGCGGGATAAATTAACTGATGCTGACTTGGAGTTCGTTAAGTAGAGTGTATCCGAACATCATTCAGGAAAGAGTTGAGCCACGTTCGGGATAGTAACAGAAGTGGTGCATTATATATACAGCGTCAAAACCTTATTCGAAAAACAATTAATGTATTTGAAAAGCCCAGAGAAAACCAATGTTGCAAAACTGCCTCGAATGCCTGCCACTCAGAAGGACTTTGCTAATAGGTTGATCCACTATATATTGTTTAAAGTCCTCACGAATTATGTGACGTTATCGTATTGTATTTCTGATTATGGGTATACATCTAGTGCCTGGAGGTCAGTTCATACAAACTCTCTAGCCTCTATTTACAGCTACTCAAACTCATCTCCATCACGAAACTCAGGTCCTTCCAACTACCCAATATAGTTATTAGGACAGGACCCAGAAAATATATGTCCAGAAGGGCCTTTCAACTTTTTGTAAGTTATGTAATTGTTAACCACAATAACTAATCTTTGTTGACTAAATGCATGATTAGAAAAAACAACCTTGACATATGAGTCAATTTATTCCGGTCAGCAAATCCATTTGTAAAGTGCATTCAAGAGAAATTGGAAAATAATGAGACAAAGAGAGACAATATAAAGTTGGGAATGTACAGGTACATAATATTATCTTTACATTTTTATTACCGTCAAATATTATCCTTTGAGAGCCTTACAGATAGCCTTGCAGGTATCTGGAATATTTTTTCCCGAGGCTCTATGTGATATGATCGTGGAAAACTTGAGATCTTCAAACGACTTTCTTGTGGTGAGAATGCGGGGAGTCGTTGCGAAATATGCTTCAGGTGTTCCAGCATTTCACATTACAGTATCTTGTTTTGATATGAACAGACCTACTTTAGGACCTATTTTAGGTTATTATCAAACATTCTAAAGTAGTTTTTTGGTGGTTGGCAGGACTATCATCTTGGATAAAGTTAGGTACATTTAAATATGTGAATCTATTTCTTTGTAATAACAAGCTCTTAATACACATTTTCCTCTTATTTTACTCTCACGAATACGCCACATTCATCTAAAATGATCACTGCCGCTGTAAATTGCTTCGACAAACTCATTGTAGATAGTGAAATGTTTTAGCAGAGTTGGGAATCCACTCGGGCTGGTGGGTGAACGTGTGTGGCGATATATGACCGAGTCAGGCTCTTCACATGGTTATATCAACATTTATTGAATAGTTGTAAAGGGTGTCTTGAAATTGTATGACCAATATGAAGAAAATTAAGCTCTATGTTTGTATTAAAGCAAAATTTATTTTATTTTGGAAAAACAAAATTTAAAACGTGCAAAAACACTAGCCTTTTCTCGCGTCCCTTACATCCCACACTTTAAGGTGAATTGTTTTGCTCTTTGTTATTGGCAACAGTGTAAAAGGTGAAATGTGTTTCAATTTTTCCATTGGTAACAGTGTAAAGTGTGACCTGTGTTCTTTTCTATGCAATGGTAACAGTGTAAAGTGTGACCTATGTTCTTTTCTATGCAAATGGTAACAGTGTAAAGTGTGACCTGTGTTCTTTTCTATTCAATGGTAACATTGTAAAGAGTGACCTATGTTCTTTTCTATGCAATGGTAGCAGTGTAAAAATTGACTTGTGTTCATCTTCGTACAGAGGCAGCAGTGTTAATGCTAAAAAGTGTTATTTCTGTCCAGTGTCAGCAGTGAGAAGGTTAAACTTATTGCCTTTGTTCAGTGGCGTCAGTGTAAAAGGTGAAATGCGTTTTTATATTTACATTGGTGACAGTGTAAGGTGTGAATTATGATCCACTTAGACCTGCGACAGCAGTGTGATGTTAAAAAGTGTTATCTTGGACCTGTGGCAGCAGTGTGATGTTAGAAAGTGTTATCCTGGACCTGTGGCAGCAGTGTAAATGTTAGAAAGTGTTATCTTGGTCCTGTGGCAACAGTGTAAATGTTAGAAAGTGTTATCTTGCTCCTGTGGCAGCGGTGAGAAGATTAGACTTATTATCTTTGTCCTTTGGCGTCGGTGTAAAAAGTGAAGTAATTATATTTGTCCAGTGGCAACAGTGTAAAGTGTGAACTGCGTTACTTTATACTAAGTGACCTGAATATACTCAGACGTTATCCACAANAAAAAAGCATGTTGGCATGTTAGATTCAAACGTTAAAGAAGTTCAAGCTTAAATGGGAACATGTTATTAACACATCAAAATGTGACCCTCGAAATTTAATAAGATGTAATCACTAGTTAGTTACCTCTCTATCCAGGGACTTCGCCACCGTCACAACCCCCGTATCTCGGTCCACTCGCAGGTAGTCTGTCCCAAACAGTCCATAGTGGACTGGTGAGCCCTCAGGGTCTGATCCTTGGAGCTGGAACACTTGATGGCCGACAGGGGTGCTCTCAGGCAGGACAGCGTTGTTGTTGTCCCTCGTGAAGGTTGGCGGGAGATTTCCCGCGGCATCTGGACACAAACAAACATTGGGTCAATATCTGTGCGAGTGTAATTAGTTTGTTTTGCCGATTGGTTGTTATTGGGTGTATTTGCTCTATTAAGTATATTGGATTTTCGAGCGTGGTGAAAGCGATGGCAATAAATACTATCTGGTAAAACTCATAACCAGGTAATTAGTTTATTTCATTAGATATCACACTTGGGGGTGGGGAGTAATTACTTCAGGGCTCGAGGAGGGTGAGGAGCAGCACATCACAATAATACTATGAGTCGATAAAATGAGTGAAATATGCTCATCGATAGCGCAATATACAACATGGAGATTTGTAGAGTTAGTAATCATAAAAACTAGATTGCCAATAACGGGATGGTTAAAGTTCTAATTTCGACCGTCACTGTAGGGATGGTCAAAGTTATAATTTCGACCGTTACTGACAGGATGGTCAAAGTTATAATTTCGACCACTACTGACGGGATGGTCAACGTTATAATTTCTACCACTACTGACAGGATGGTCAAAATTCTAATTTTAACCGCTAATGTTATACTTTCCCAATATCTACGTTTTATAATAATTGGTCGTTAACAATCTTGGTGTTAGACATAGACTACTATTAAAACAGCTATTGCTGAAGAGTTTAAAACTAAAACAGACTTAATACTCCATCCTACCCTCCTGTATTATAGTCAGCTACTCAGCCCACTCCATTATTCCGGTAATTGCATATGGTCACCATGACCCCACGTAATAGGTATTTCTTTCTTCCTCCCCAACAAAAACTTTGGTGACCCTCCCTTCGTGCAACGTCCTAACTTCCTCTCCAACAACTTAAAGATGTGACAAACACTAAGTTGTTTCTTGTCAGTTGTTGAAAGTTGTGGTTATCACTCAGTTGTCTCTTGTCAGTTGTTGAAAGTTGTGGTTATCACTCAGTTGTCTCTTGTCAGTTGTTGAGAGCACAGGCTCTTGTGGACCATTTGTGTTAGTGTACATTTTATTTGTGTTTGTTTTTAATACTAACAATCCCGGTCAAGTGAACTAGGGTGGTTTTTCTTAGATGTTTTTCCACTCTCCCTCCGTGCAAATGCGGGTTCACTTCCTCTAAATTCAACCCTCCCAATTCATAATCCATTATTTTAATTAGTAATTAAGCGTAAAACCCGAACGGGTAGTAAAACACGGTGATAAATAAAAATAAACAAAAATGTAATATTAACTTTATAACTTATACTTAGTAATGGATAAACAAACAGAAGACTGAATTTCTTCTTTAATCAACGAAGAATCGCCTGATGACACGGTTAACGAGTTATAGTAGCGCAACCACTGCCGGGTTGAATAGGGTCAAAGTGGGTCTGTAGTACGATTTTAGAAAAACCGTTCTGTCCAGATCAACACAATAATATCGTCATAGTAAGTTCCTGATTATCGTCGAGAAAGTTTTATTTTCGTTATAATCAAGTTTAATTGTGAAGCAGTTTAGTATTTTGAATACAAAATTAACAAAATTATATCCATCTGCTTCGGTGGCCGCATAGTCTAAACCGTCTCTCTCATGTTGGACTATATTACCGACAACAAAGAGAGTGGGGTTCAAATCCCGTTCGGGTCTACTGAGTGTATTTTCTCAAAGTATGCTTTTACTCTCCCTCCACGCAAATGCAGATACACTTTCTCTAAATTCAATGTCCTCATCCCTAACTCATTAAAGTAGTTAGCACGGTATATAGGCATGTAATATAAACAAGTGGTAAGATGCGGTGTTAGAAAAAACTTGACACCCACATTGTTGGACCCGCGGACAGATCCTCTATGTTTCCCCTTTCCACTGAGACATCAATTTTATAAGGAAACAGTGTCAATCCAAACTCTGCCAGGTAGAGGCTAGCTTTTGGGGCAATTCTTAAGTTATGTAAGGGGTTTTGGGTTACCGGGGCTTTCAGTATTTTCTAACGAGGGGGAGGAGGTGTCATAATCCATCTCACATATGATTTTTCCTACAAATATTTATGATGAGAAAAAATGTATTTAATTTGATATGTCAGAACATAAATAGATCAATTATAAAATTTCATTTATATTTAATTTAATTACTACAGTTAAATATTAAAGAAAATTCACATAGCTCGCTTTATTACACATTATTATGTCTAAAAATATCTAAAGGGTTAAAATAATATAATTTACCAAATCGTAAAAAGTTAAGTAAGAGAGATTGGGGTCAAACTTCCAGTGGTTCATAATTTGGTTATGTTGAATGTTCCAGGGGCTAGGCTACTAATGGTTCAAAATTACAGAAGGACAAGTTAAAATTAGAGCATTGTAAGTCTTGGTAGATGACGGGAATAGAAGAAGCAGATCCTTCTGAAGGTATTCACGAACATTCTAGATAAGCTCTAGCCCAGTAGATAGATCCGTGTTGTCTGGTCACCGCCACTTTCCTCCATATGTTACCATCACTACCAAAACACTATAGACACACAAGGTCTCTCTCACTCTCAGAGACGTTTGTTAATCGAATGGCCTTAATCAAACACAGGAGCTCACTCTTGCCGGGACCACGCGGTTCAAAGCCACGACTATATTTTTTTATTCAGTCGTACAGAAATCTACAAAGAAAAAAAAAAGAGCCCCAACAAATTTTAGAACGTAATAAAACATTATTATTTACTTGACAAATATTCTTCCTTTGATTACATAACCGTCAAAGCCTGTTTTAATGAATCGCCTGAAGCGTGAGTGCGTGTGATGAAGCCGTAGGATAACACAAGGGGTAGTGGGGATGGCAAAGAGGGGGAAGGGCGTAGGTCCAGATGTGGGTCGACACGAAAATATCCTTTGAGGCTTATTTTACAAATTCAAGTTTATATATAATACTCCTACTTTCTCACGAGTGGATATATCTATCAGCTTGAAAGAGCTACTAGATCTACTTTCACTCATTCAAACGTCAAGCCATGTGATCTGCAGCTGTTATTTTATATATTTGGTTTGTTATCGTGACTTACTACCCATTTGGGTTGCATGTAAATTATGTATTGGTTTTAGATAAAGTGTACACGCATTTGCGTAGAGGTAGAGTAGAAAACCATCCAAGAAAAACCCCTCTCAGTACAACCCACTGAGAATCAAACCCCTGTATCTTTGTAATCATCAGTCCAGTCTGTTGCGACAGTGACGCCTTAGACCACTCGACACCAGAAGTGGCTGAAGGATATTATTAATACCTATAAAATAACACTATAACTATATACACAATGTTATGATTGCTGAGAGAAAAAACTAAGTTTGTAGTTCTAAAAGGTGTCACAGATATCCGTTCGTTGGTGAAGTATAGCTAGTACGTGACAGCTTAGAAATTCTAAAAAAAATATTTACCAATATAGCTAATATAGTACTTAGAGCTTCTCAAAATATACTATTTTTAAGCTCGTGTACCCGATCTTCGCACGGGGAGTCTAAAAATTAACTTTGATTTTTTTAATTATTATTATTAGCACCACGTCTTACTACCCGTTCGGGTTATACGCACTTACGCTAATGTGTAATGGTAGAGTGATTGTGAAGATGAAATGGAGGACCTACAGTTTAACGTGGAATTCGAACCACGGTGGAGGCTTGGCATTCCCTTTGATTATTTTACATTGTATAAAATTGACTACACGTAAAATTAATCAAGTCTTAAATTCTGTTTGGAAATAAATCCTTTCTTGGTTTGAAGTGCTTAACAAATTGCAAAAAGTAGGATGACTAAAGTTAAAGTACAATGTTAAAATAAAAATTAGGTTACAACTCCTCCATACACAATATTTGAACTCTCGATTATTGGTGCTGGTTAAAAAAAGAAATTAGAGTGACACAGAATTAATGACTGGTTGTTAAAGAGTAAAACCAAATGAAAGCTAGATAGTACTGTAACAGTTAACAGTTAAAAGAAAAAAAGGGGAATTATTAATTTTCAATGATTATGTCCTAATTCGATTCGATCTTTTGAATCCAGCATACACACTTTGGTGGCAGCATGGTCTTAAGCCACGTCCAGAGTTGAACAAAATAACGAAAACGAACATATTATTTGTTCTGTTCGCTGTGGCTGAGTGTCCAGAATTTAACACATGTTACCATAGTTGGTAACTACATGATTATTTCCATCTAACTCATTTGCACTTCGACATATGTGGTGCCATAAATAAGCGTATGCGAGTAGTAGCGGCAGCTTACATATTTATTCACTACTACCAAAGAAAAAAAAAGGGCAAAAATCCCGCCGATGGTGGATGGTAAGATTATATCAAAGTATTAAATCAACACACACACACTAAGAAATACACTCACCAAAATAGATATATTATATATATATATATATATATATACACATACATTACTACCAAAGCAAAAAAAAGCAAAAATCCCGCCGATGGTGGATGGTAAGATTATACTAAAGTATTAAATCAACACACACACACACTAAGAAATACACTCGCCAAAATAGATATAATATATCTATTTATACAGGCTCACTTACGAAAGTCAAAACACGTGCGACTCCACTGCTGTCCAGCCAATAAATGTATGTTCGGGGAAATGATCACGGAGGCGTCCAGGCTGGAACAAGACCGAACACGAACATTCTTTGATGCGACGGGTAAAAACCCACAACTGGTGGATTGGGGCCGAACAAAACAACGAACACATTTTGTTACAATGTTCTGTTCGTAAACCCGTCCACACTTGTCGCGAGCATGTTCGTGTTCGTTGTTCTATTCTAGCCTGGACGGGCAAGAGACTAGATTATACTGCCAATGACGGGGATATCGGGGCTCGTATCCAGCTTCAATCAAAATTGGATAGTTTATCTCCATATAAAGTACGCTAAAAGTCTTTTTCATGAGAAAATAAGGACTGCCATCTTGTTTATTATGATAAACAATGTCCAAATATAAAATTTAATCAAAATTGTTAGAACGAATTTTGAGAAAATCGATTTTTTTTTCTCTTTTGCCCGTCAGTAACGTCCCCTTAAGCTTAAGGTTATAGATCTAATTCCAAACTCCCTCGGGGCGACTTTATGAAAACCCCAGATACCAAGTTTTTGTTCAATCGGTAAAATAGTTTTGGCTCTAACCCGAGGTACAGACAGATGGACAGACAGACGGTATTACAAAAAACCATAAAAACACAAAACGTCAACATTTATCGAAATCTCGAGTTCGATATTTTTGACGATCACAATACTTTCTCTCAGAAGTGTCGAGAGGAAGTAAAAATTAATATATTAGGTTTATATATAAAGCAATTATTTAGTTAATCTTAGTAAATCGATCATGTTTCTGTTAATAAATAATACAACATATTTTCACGCCCCATTATCTAAAAATAGAGACATTTACTCAAAGCTGGTAAGTTATGTGAATGAAATACAGTAGACTCGCGATTAGCTTAGCTCCGCTCATCCGAGGCTCCGTGTTATGTATACCTAGTATAAAGTATTAATACTTTCCTACAATATTGTAGTTAAATGCATGAGAAGTGAGGTGAGAAACAATTATTACAAACAAGAGCCAGAACACTGCACCTGGCGTTCAAAATGCCGAGCGAACACGAGAACGCATGAAGGACGTTCGGCTAATGGTGCGTACTACAGTACAGTAGGCCACTCAGCATTTCGGGGCTAGTCCGACTACACGCTCCGTATCATCCGAGGTTGTTGTATCCGAGGTAGGCTCGGTCCCAAATATTTCAGTTAATCACGAATATAATGTACTATACACTGTTGCAGGAACACTACACCAAAGAGAATGAAATCATATATGTTGTTACAGAAACATCGAGAAAAAAAAAGTAAATGCTCTGTTTACTTAAGAGCATCATAGTCAATTTTAAAATATTATTTGCCAATATTTCAGAATTTATTGGTTTCATAAAAAAATATATTTCAAATAAAGTTTTTTTTATTTGTAATAGTAGGCCAATTACACTTTGCAATGATAGGTTATTAAAAAGGTGGGGAGATATGATAAAAATTAGATATTTTCACATATTTAAATTGCCTTCAAAGTAATTTCCATGTGAAAAAAAGCTTTGTAATTTTGTTTGTAATGCTAAAAAATGCCTAGATATGAAATTTAAGCAAATTCTTTAAAGTTACTTTAAAAAAATGCTATTTTCTCTTTTATTTCTTGTAAGCAAACCTCTTCTTGAATCAACAACCTGAAGATTTGTTTGATTTGATTTTTATCTACTCGGGTCTGGGCATGCCTTCGGCTGGTCAGTGCTGCCTGAACCATCTGGTATAAATTCATAGAATAGAACCCTCGGGGAGCCTTGTGCGTAGAAGCAGCATCTTGAGACGATGAAACCAATCTAGTCCTTGTGAAAGACAGTTGTGATCTCCCTCCACTTGGTCAGTAGCAGCTTGAGATGATGAAACCTCTCTAGTCCTTGATGAAAGACAGTTGTGATCTCCCTATACGTGGTTAGTAGCCACGGACAGGTCGCATACCACCCACACTCTGAGAGATGTTCGCGGTAAAGTGTTGAGACCGTAAAAAAAAATCTAACCTGAAATGTTGATGGATGTCGACGTTTCATGACCCCCCAAACCCTATAAAGTGGTCTTTGCAATGCCACTGCCGTCTGTCTTGTGTGTCTGTTTAAACTTAAAATTAAGATTAGTTTAATAAAGGGCGAAAAGAGGGGAAAAAGATTTTCTCAAAATCGGCTCTAACAATTTTGATTAAAATAAGTATCTAGCCGTTGGTTAAGATTATAAATAAACTGGATATTTTCATTTTCCCTTGAAAATGATATTCAGGGTACTTTACAGAAGCTGAAATTTTCGTATCTCCGCAACTATTTGAGATAATAAATAACTTATCATTGCAAAATTGTAGTAATATTAAAAATAAAAAAACTTTTATATGAAATATATTTTTATAAAACCAACAGTTTCTGATATATTGGAAAATATATTAATACAGTTTTGTGAGCTTTAGTTGTAAAGATATACTACACAAGTTTTAACACAATAATTCTCCAATGCCATAGCGTAATTAAATATAAGTAAGTCTCTCAAAAAGTTAATGTTATTTTTCCTTAAATCTCTTAGGATAAATGTTTGTACAACAATAATATATCTCCATTTTAGACTCAAAAGTCAATATTTTCATATTAATCAATTGGTCAAAATTTATAAATGAGGAATTTAATAGAAATACTATGACATGAAGATGTGCAATACCTAAAAAAAATGTCGAAAATTTTAACCGGAAGTCGAAATTTTAATAGGAAGTGTTGACCCTTGTGGGCCCAATATTGATCTTTTTTATCGGTTCAATTCTCGGTCGCGGCACAGATTTATCTGATTACTAAGCCCTTCCTTCACCTCTAACAATACATATTGGGAATGTGGGGAATGCCAGGCCTCCACCGTGGTTCGGATTCCACGTTAAACTGTGGGTCCTCCATTTCATCTCACAATCAAATCACCCTACCATTACACATTAGCGTAAGTGCGTATAACCCGAACGGGTAGTAAGACGCGGTGCTAATAATAATAGTTTATCGGTTCACACATACAAATGAGGACATGAATTCTTGAAAAATAAAATTATAAAATTTTAAATGGGACTCAAAAAATGTTTTACAAAAGTATAGTGCAATATATGCTGGGGTTTGCTAGTGTATATAATTTCGTTTCACATATATTACTAGTTTTGAGTAAATATTGACCTTTTTAAACAATAGAGTAAGAAAGTCCGTGCGGAGTTCCGTACCATTTATTGGTTTGTGTGGCAGTATGCCATGAAAACGCTTTTTCATACAGATATGTTGTTGAGAAATGCATACAAAATTGCTAAGTTTTATCCCATATTTCAGGTTATTCCATGGATATCCCAACAAAAAAAATTGTAATTATTCCCCCTGAAATTGTTTTTTAAAGTATAATTTGTTAAGAGTTCTATAAGGTTTATTTCCCCTTTAAATACAACTCGTTGACATTGACAGATGCCCTTTATTCAGATTTGAAAAAATTGGTAGTCTGATGCTATTATATATTGTGAAAAAACAGAAAATAATTTTCTAAAATTGTGTCACGGAGCTTAATTTGCACTTTCTTAACTGACTGATTATATCAGCATACGAGTTATAAACAAACTTAAATCTAGGATAGGTACAACTACACCCAGCCCCCCGCCGTTAATTCATCACTGTGAAAGGGGAAACCCACATTTAACCAAATATACATTTTTCGGCCATATCAGGAACCGAACCCGGGACCCTTAGACACAGTGCAGGCTGAGCTAAGGTGTCGGACACACGGATCCAGAGATAACAATGGCAGAGCTCAAGGTCTCCGTGGAGCAGTTAGAAAAACGCCGTTTTAGAACATTGATAAAACATGTTGTCCCTGTGGATCTAGTTATTTCCGGTATTGTATCTCAAGTATTTATTTTCGAAGAAAACATTTCAATTCTTGAAGTTAGACAGTTAGCTTGAATGCGAGTTTTTCTTTTAGATCTTATTATAATTATTATAAAGTATTCATAATTGTACAAGTTGAAATACTTGTTTAAAAATGTATTTCTTCAAATACTTTCTACCCGCATCACACGTGGACAAAGAAGTCATTATCATTTAGTCTGATATGCTGGCTACAGGGAGGTTGGGGTGTGAATCATGGCAGCTGTTCTTAACAAAATGTGTATCTGTGAAGTGTTTGACATGACAAAGAGGAATGTAAGTACGCTATTTAAAAAAATATATATCTTTTATTGAGGATTTATTTTTGAACATTTTGTCGCAAAAACAATAGACTATGAAAGTAAGTACGAGTCTGTCGTACATTTATTTTTCACCTGACCTTAGTAACAGCTCGGTATGTATACATGTATTAATACTCTAATGGAGTAAGAGTAGGGTATACTATCTGAGTAAATGTACCTTCATTTGAATGGAGGGTGAGCGGGAAACCATTTTAGGTAAGTATACATTCTGTACACCTGAACGGGATTCGAACCCCGATCTCCCAATCTCCGGAAATCCAGTCTGACATAGTGTGACGCGTCAGACCACGCAAACACTGATGTAGGTGAAAGTCAAAGTCATTTACGTCCGAATCTAAGGGGTGGTTATAAAGAAGAATATTTTCAGATTAATTGCACCCGCTTTAGCGTGGAGTAGGGATGGGAAAACTATAAAAATAAATCACAGGTGGAAACACGGTATCAGGGTACCTGTCCAAGATTCGAACCTCAACCTTTGTGCCACCAGTGATCGATTATTTTACCATACTGACACCTTAGACCGTGTGTACATCGGATCTACGAATGAATAATACATTTAAACCGAAATAATATAGGTATCTTAAGATATATTGCTAGCGTGTCTGCTTATGAACTATAAGTCCCAGACTCAAATTCAGGCATAACTGGTAAAATTGGGGTTTCTCCGTTAAAGTTGACGAATAAGTGACGGCTGGGACACTTTCTGTTATATCTGTTTCAAAGTTCGTCAATCGTGGGCTGGTATTATTGTTTGTTTTTGTCACCACGTCTTAATAACCGTTCCGGCTATACACTAACGTACTCTGATGTGTTAGAGATAAGGAAGGTTGAATTTAGATTAAGTGTACCCGCATTTGCATGGAAGGGGAGAGGGGGAAACAATTGAGGGAAAACCACTCCCAAAAGACCCAACCAGGATTCAAACTCCAATCTCCCCATCATAGACAGTATATTCTATTGCGAGAGTAATGCCTTAGACCATGCGGCCACTGAAATGGGTGATAAAATAAGTAAGTACAAAAAAATGCACAATATTTACCTCTTTTGAAGAATAAAAGGCCAAATTTAAAGTGTGTATTTAATAAAGAACACTAAATTTTCAGTTTTTCGTATTCTTTGTTTCCCTAAAAATATGTACGCTAATTTTAAGTTGAATTTAGAGAAAATAAGTATATTTTTATTTTCCACTTGTTTGTTATTGTTATACCGTTCTTATTGTTTCAAACAATAATCGTATAAAACAGATTGGCGTCACTACAAAATAACTATATAATAAAACCTGGCAAATGGTACAGAAAATTTAATCATTTGAGTTTTCAGGATTTTTTTTTGTGTGCCTCCAGGATATAAATGCTTTTCGTAAGAATAAAAGAAAGTTAAAAATGATAGAGACTAAAAGATTTAGCTGAAGAATAAAAAAACTTTTAAAAAATGAGTCGAATAAAGAAAGAAATTAGTTATAAGAAAATTACTTGGAAAGTGAAGAAAAGATGGAAAAGTTCCAGGAAGAAGGAAATGACAAAAAAAAAGGGGGGCAATGAAGTGGAAATTGTGTTTTGGTTGGTGTGCTTTTGTGTCTTATTCTATTGAAACTAAAATAATTAAATAAGTAGTAGGCATTTTAAATAATTACGCAAGTATTTGTCGGGAGAGTTAATGGAAAATCAATTAAATTACTCTTTTCCCATCTACTAGTTGACCCGGCTATAATTTAAGCTCTGGACGTCCTAATAAGAACCAAGCATACTTAAGTTAGGACAGCTAATGTTCAGCGAATATGCCTGTTTTCACTAATCTAATGAGTATATTATTTCATTTTAAAGGAACGTATTTATAAATCAGTTGCAATTTGTACTACTTTGTTGAGGTTATTCGTGCAAGTTGTTACGTGGATATTTATATCCAGACTAAGGATCCTTTACAGTCGTCTTGAATTAATAACGTTATTTGTCTTGTCACCATCTCTCTCCTCGACCTAATAATAACCTGTGAGTTATAGGCACTATGCTGCTGTTTAAGGATGAACGGGAAACGGGTTGTTGGTGGGCTGAACTCGTATAGGGCTAGTTTAATAATCTAACTTGTAACATGTTTGATATGTTTCAATAGAATAACATTAAATATGATACTCACACCAGAAGAGACGCACCCCTTGCTGCTTGCTTACTATTATTATTAGTTATTATTAGCACCGCGTCTTACTAACCGTTCGGGTTATACGCACTTACGCTAATGTGCAATGGTAGGGTGATTGCGAGATGAAGTGGAGGACCTACAGTTTAACGTGGAATCCGAACCATGGTGGAGGCCTGGCATTCCCCACATTCACAAGATGTCTTGTCAGAGGTGAAGGAAGAGTTTGGTAATCAGATAAATCTGTACCGGGACCAAGGATTGAACCCCGGCCGCCAGCACAGAAGTCTGACACCTTACCCCTAGACCGCCAGGTCACCTGCTTGCTTACTGTGGCTTCACATGTTCGCCGAAATACTAGGGTGGAACAGAAACATAGTCCCGTGACGAGCTCTAAGCCAATCACCATATTCCCGCCTAATCAGCTCGAGCTGTTCCGCTAAATTTCAACTCGTCTCTACTTTGTCCGCTCTGCCTGAGATGTTCGGCACATGAGAACAAATAAAATCTCAGAACCACCAAATTCAAATAAGTGCACATGCGCATTTGTCAACGCATGCGCTGTACAGCCAGAAGCTGGCAGACAGCTTCGTTGGCCGTTGTGAGAATATTTGAAATAATCCATTAATGGAAATCACGTGTATCGATGTTTTGTATTGTGCTACGACACAAAGCTATAATTTGAAAACATTCATCGGGAGACTGATCTAAAATATATGCTTATTCACTAAAAAATAAAATATGTTGGCAATCAGCTGCTTTAAGTTAGCTTTGCAATGCATTATGGGTAAACATACATAGTGTGAGTTGCTGCGCCACTGAGGCAGATTCTGCTTTCTATTATTGGTGAACGAGTTAATCACCTTCCCGTTTAACTGACGAGAATCCCAGAGGTCAGCGTTGTGGGTCATGCCATAAGACGTCACTGGTTCTGTGCAATGAAGCCCCGATACTCGTGTATAGGAGGGTAGAACCATCCATTGTGCTCCACTACTAGAATCATCTAGGCCTATGCTATGTGCTCCATCGTGTCAACACATGCGCCATGTTTCCCCGTCCTTATACTTCTCTTTCATCCTTTGCGTTCCTCTCGATCCATCACAGGGATCACGTGGTGATGATATTCTTGGACTATATATAGACATCTTCCGTATGTATTGTTACTCATTATACTACCGACTTCAGCGTAGGTAAGCAACGCTATTTACGGCAGATTTGTTTTGCGTCTATTCAAAATTATCTTTCGGTTTAAATCCTTTTTTTTTACATATTTTCCAAAATTATATTTTTTATTTAAATATTTATTAAATTTTTGGTGGCTGAACGCTTGTCATTGTGTTTATTTCTTTTGAGACCATTTTGATCAATTACAATTTAATTCATTTGTCACTAGATTAAGTTGTTTAATTGTTTCAAGGCCATGTTTAGTTATTTTGTATCCAGGCCACTAGTATTATACTCGATTGTAATCTAACCTGTATCTAGGCCACTATATGGCAATTTTATATTTAATCATAAATTAATTTATCTCCAGTCTGCAAGATGGCATGATCTAATCTTTACCTATACTTTACTTGATCACTTGGCCAATAAGTGTCGTTGACAATTATCTGTTGTAAATGTAAAGCTATAACTTATTTATTGATATAATGCCGGACTTTTCTATTGGGGATATTCTAAGCATAGTCTTTAATTGAATAATGTTGCCATATTTGTTTATTCCCAGAGTCGGTTATTTCCTTCTCGGGGGAGTTTAAAGTTCATCTGTGACTTAATACTTAGAACTTAATATTTCAAAATTTAGCCTTTATGGGCCAATGCCCGCCCTCTACTCTTACACACTTTGTTTTTGTATTTCTATACTTATCGATAAACTTGTCTTTTATTTAATAAATGTAAAATTCTTTCTACCCGTTCCCTTTTTATTCCCTTTTGAGAATATTTAGGCTTGGGGGCTACAGACTGAGTACGCCTCAAGTGCGGTGCTATACTAAATATAAAACGACACCTACCTAAACTCGAATGAAATGTGCCAGTTTCGCATATTAACCTGGTCGATTCTATTCTGGTCTAGGTAGGTGTCTTGTATTTAGTATTGCACCGCATTTGAGGAGTACTGTCAGACTGTGAAACTGACCCAATTTCGTTTGTAACCTACTCATCAAGCTTAAGATTCTAACATCCTTGCTGCAAGGTCAATATCGGGCCCGGAGGCCTTCGGTCGAAATCAACTGTAAGTTACAAACATGTTTGTTATAAATCATTGGTGGCTAGAGACATTTATTCATGGGAGCACACAGTTGATACAAATAATATAAACTTACCTGTTATTTATATTTTGTAATAGACGTCCATCCTCCTTTCCTTTATATTTGAAAATACGTCAATCACTTTGTTGTCGAAATCAGAAATTGAAGTAATTTGTTTGTTTTTTTACCGATAAAGCTGCTAAAGCATTTAGTCTATTTTCTTGTCATTGTACTCCTTAAGAAAGTCTTAATCCGTTTTAAGGTGAAAAAACCCTTTCAAATTCATTTGTTTGTATCAGTGTAGTGCAAATAATGTCCAACAGTTCAAAATCTTCTGATATAATCTCACTTAAGCTATTTTGGAAAATACCCATTAATAAAGATAACACGCCCTCAACCTCACATATATAATCACGATTATATAATACATTCAATTTGATCTTTAATTTTATAGCGCCTAACATAGAATAAGATGCAACACTTTCATTGAAGACATTTTGAGGAATATTTTTGATTGCTTAAAAAAAATGGATAGTTCTGCTGCACTTTGGTAACTTTTAAAATCAAATATATCCCTAATTTGGGTTAAAATCGCGTAACAAGCTTCTTTTGCGGCAATATTTCTTGCATCCACATCAATTTTCTTCCCTTTTCCCTCAGGTTCTTTAACGTCATCTTGAATAATATCAGTACAGTTTCTAAATTTTTAAATTTGTATCTCAAATTGTTCAATAGCTTTCTCCAAATATAAGCTATCAATACCACGCACGTGAGTTTGGTCTAAAAATGTCCACGTGTGGCATAATTAAATGAAAAAGGTTCATCCAATACATGAATTCTAACCTATTTAGGTGGTTCAGTGAGTTACTTGCTTCATTTTGTGTTTTCAAATCTACTTCATCATTTTTTAAAGCATTCCTTAAATGAATCTTTGCAGTCATATAAAGTATGAACTATTCTGCTTTTAGAATTCCAGCTAATTGGAACAGTTCGTGGTAACCTTTTATTGAAAAATTTGTCATGGAACGATATTTTTTTAGGTAAAAATAAATAAATGAAGAGAACGCTTGTAAATTTAAGAAAACCATCTTAACATTTTTGGTACAATGCACTCCTCGTTTCATTACATGATAAGGTTAAAATGATGTGCATATATGTTATTGTGCAAAATACTCATTCGGATATATTTTTCTTATTAATGACTGAATATTCTTATTTTTTCCATTAATTACAGCAGTCGCAAGTGATTTCTTGAGAGCCAAAAACTAGATATTTGTATCTTAGAAGGGGAAGGGTTTCTTGGAGGGGTCATTTTATCATATTTATTCATGTGAAACCTAGTTCAGCCCAAGACCAATTTATAGCGTGCACGATTCCCCTTGATTATCAACCAAGATATGTGGATTTTGGTAAAATGTCAACTTTAAAAATATGTATACGAGTCTATATGTGTATAGGGTTATAGAACATAGTTTTGTGTTCATTCCAGTAAACAACAAACTCGTGCACTGTTAAAGTTTTTGTCAATATGTAACCTAAGCGCAATATCTGATTAGCAATATCCCAGCTATCTAGGTGGGTGGCCCCCTTAAGTAACAGCGACAAAACATAAACACATATTGTTATAATTGTATGTCTACAACGTGTGTTACAAAATGTAAGTTTATTTTTAGTATATTACAACATCGGTAGTCACGCGGTATAAGGCGTTCCTTTCCTAATAGATGGGATGATGGGGAGATCGAGGTTCAAATTTCGGCCGTGTACACAGACAAACATACAACCTCCAGGTTAAAATGGCTGCGCTACGTGGGAGAGCTTAGAGTCCTTCAACATGGGGATTGCTAGGTGCCCTCAAGGGGCATAAAAACCATGATTTTAAACATGGTTTCACTAGAGAGATGACATAAAATGTCCTTTCGTCAATACCCACAAATCTAGGTTGAGGTAGCGACCCAACCCACTCTCCACATAATCCTACCTCACAAAGAGCTTACGCAAACTGCCCATTTCGATTAAAATGGTCCTTTTATGATGAACACGTTAAAAATGAGCCATTTAACAAATGTACATTTGAAAGTACTTTAATTACTGAGCTAATTACCCAGTGTTGAGGGACTTCACCTTGCTCAAAGAGCGCAGTGAAACCTCCTGAGGATCTGGTGGATCACGACCGACCCATTCCTTAGACCACGCGGCCATCGCCGCATGTTTTAGTGTAGTTAGATGTGTATTATCTTATACGGGCAGAGAGACGCGGTGGAGAACAAATATAACGTTATGCCCCTTCTGTCCAAAGTGACAAATGCATCTGATTTGACACATTTCTTAGTTTATATGTATTTACAGAAGAGCTGTCAATCGTCAAATTCATGGGGAACGGTTTCCCCACATCTACCACAGAATTAGTAAAGTATAACCTAATTTTTTCCTTAAGTAACTTCAAATGTTCTAAAATTAAATGTTAAGCTCCTTTTCTGTGGCCCCTTGATTAACATTTGGAAACATTTCTTTTAAACCATTAGCAATTTAGGCAAACGACATTTAGGCATAACTATAACTCTACGCGAAAGCTTTTGATTTGGTCAGATGTTTTAAAAATATTAGTAAACGAGTCAACTAAATTAGCTAACCAAATCAAATATCATTTCAATTTTAGTATTGGTAAATTTCATTATGTATAAGGTTTATTATTTAAGCTAATATTTTGGTAGATGTCATTACAATCTTGACAGCAGAAAAAAAACTCGTTTTTTTGGTAGGTCATTATTTTGATATTAAACCCACACCGTATAAATCTAAAGATATAAACTTTATAACAATTTAGCGGGTCATTTGTTTACTGGCAGCTGTCCTAACACAGTCCAGTGTACAGTTTGTTTAATTAAAATGTAAGTTACACATCCCTTACAAATGCATTTTAAAATAATATACGGGTTACCTCCTGAAGTATGAAAGTATTCATACAGTTAAAACTCAACGTTGGGTCGTTTTACATAAATTTAGGGGAAAAGTATACAAAATGACAAACATAAAAAAACACGAAAATGTAGGTTAAAAATTAATATACATATAATCTTTTCACACTAAATAATTGTGAACGGCTTTAATACAATGTAAAGAAGGAAGTTTAATAGCAGTGATATTTTTTACTGGAATAACGTCCGGTTAGGGGGCTATACGACACCTCTGGGAAATCAATTTGTTACTAATTAGAGCTTTAAAGCTGCGGTCTACTCACAAAATTAACTCTTTTTTCTTTTTTGTAATATCGAAGCACACTCCTGGTTACACGATAAAGTTTCCCAGTAGGAGATTTTCATTTAAAAATGCACTTGCTACGAAAATAAGTTAAAGTAACACGCATATTATTACCAATTAGTCAGAATCATTTATATTTCAATAAATATTTTAATTGGCATATTTTTAAGTTTTTTCCTAAATGGTTTTCCTCTTTCTGGCCATGCAAATGCGAATATATTTCCTCAAATCTACCTATCTTATGGATTAAAATATACAGATAAATTGGTTGGGTAGTAAGATGGGGAGCGGAAGTAACAAAAACGCATTGTAACTTTAACAATAATTTTAAGTAGCTTGTTAATACAGTTACTATTGTTGGTGCACCTTACGTTCAATGTTTATTATTAAATAATGACACGTTCCATGCCTTTGTTGCCGACACAGAAGATAAAAAGAATAATTGTCAAGGCACAGTTAAGTGTGTGCTAAACAAGGTCAAAGAGTTTGATTTTCAAAGGAAATCCATTATTTGAAATTTGGAAGTTAATGTTGCCACAATGGCGGGACAAAAATATTATAATTGTATTTACATTATTAGCCCGTTTAATTATTAGTATAAAAATAACTTGCTTCGTTGGCCACATGGTTTAAGGCGTCACACTCGCAATAGAGTGGATTGCCGATGACAGTGAGATAAGGGTTTGACACTCGGTCGGGTGTACTGAGGGTGGTTTTTTCTTAAATTGTTTTCGTCTTTTCCTTCACGCAATTTATGGTACGGTTCCTCCAAATTCAACCTAGCTCATCCCTAACTTATTGGCGTAATTAGTATATACGCGTATAACCTGAACAAGTAGTGAGACGTGGTGATTAAAAACGAAAAAATAAATTATACAATAGCCCATAAGGAAGCATTTCTGTAAGCTTTAGATAATTTTCTTATATGAATTTTTTAGTTGATAAATAAAATAATACATAATATTTTTAGAATGGCAAGTTTGAGTGACTTTCAATTAATGTTGGTGGTCAAAAGTAGGCTTGCTATTAAAATCATAGTTTATGTATAATAAAGGTCAGGGGTCGAAAACCTACGGTACGCGTGCCAAGAGTAGCACGCGGAACGTTTTTCAATAGCACGCTGAGCGATTTGAATAAAAATAATATAAAATCTTTATTTTTAATTAAAACCATTTGTGTGAGTAATAATTTTAATAACAACGTATTTTATACTTCAATGATTCAATTGTTTTGTTTCAGAATTTTAAAATAATGTCTTCAGAACTAAAATTTTGCAAAACACGTTAATTTTTTTATAACTTTTGTATTTAGGTCTATTCTGATTTATATTAAATTATTTAAATATTCAAGAAACATAAGTTATGTAATGTATTCGATTTAGAAACATGTTGTTACATTTACATTTTACAAGATCAACCTAGATTTCTTTTAATAGTTGTACTAATTAAATTAACTAATATAAAAATATAAACAATTTGGGTGGGCTTACGTTGCAATATTACTTCGGCACAACACTACTAAAAGGTTGCCGACCCATAATGTAGGCCTACTTCATGTAAATAACTGTAGTATGTATAGCAATGTGTGAGTTGATGGCGCGGTAAAAACTGTGCCAACATTATTCCAAGTAATGAACGGCCATATTAGAAACAAATCCAGAGCTTTGTTAAACATTAGTGATTCAACTTTCACATCTTGCTTACTTCATGTACCATATATATTCAGCTGTCAGGAATAGGGAAAGGGGGAGGAGGGGGATAGCTATGAACTTAACTAACTCCCGGGGCTGTCCTTCATACTTACCCCTTTCCTCCCTCTACCTCTTCATAACGCCTGCTGCAGACCCTTGTTTGCTTCCCCTCTTGCCCCTTAAAGTGGCTGGAACATTAAACACTGACGGGAGAGACCGACCGGTACAACGCACAAGGCTGTGCTTTAGAAAAATGCAACACTTCATCCTACCCCGCATTGAAGAGAACCCGTCGTTCTTGTTAAATACTTTGACGCGTCACAACAAATATATATTTAGCACCGCGTCTTACTACCCGTTCGGGTTATAACGCTTTAAGTACTAATTACGCTAATGAATTAGGAATAGGGAAGGTTGAATTAGAGGAAGTGAACCCGCATTTGAGTGGAGGGAGAGTGGAAAGTCATTTAGGAAACCCCCGCCCAGTTCACCCGACCAAGATTCGAACCTCGGTCTCCCCGTCCTCAGCAGTCGAGCTCAACACGACAAGCGCGTTAGCCAACTACGCCACCGAGGCGGGTCACAAAATAAATCAAAGTCATTTAAATACAACAGTGTTTTAAAATTAAATGTTGACATTTTGTGCTAAAATTGCATCGTGATATTGTACCGAGTAGAACAAAGTCCATATNCCCCTTTTTCACTTTTCAGTGCCCTGACCAAGTAAGGTGAACACAAATTACCCTCACACCTACCTTGTAAAATACTTTTACGTAAGTAATTAAATGTTACAATAATGTGTTAAAGCTAAAGATGACATTTTGTTTTGAAAAAGGAACGATGTCTCCAAAGGAATGTTGTGTCCGATAGTACAGAGTGGATATTTTTTATTTTGAAACAATAATCATGGAGATTGTTTATCAGGCACGACTCGTGCGGAAGATAAATGGCCGCGGTTGAACCAATAAATGTTATTACGGTATGTTACGATAAATCTTTTCTTTTTTTCTGGTCGGGATTATTATGAAATATGGGATACTCACTCTCTGACCAAATATAGCCGTACAAAGCGCGCCAACCAGTTAAAAAAAAGTCAATATTTCCAAGAATATGTTGATTATTCCAGTGTTCCACATCTTACTTCCGGTCCTAGTTAAGTGAATATTTACACTATGACAGACGGTGTTAGGAGGCAAAAAAAAAAAAAAAGAATTAACGTACCAGCATTCGCAGAATAGGAAAGTAGGAAAACATTTTGAATTTTATTTTACCTAGTTCCCCCATCCATGGTTTGAACCCCAATCTTCGTGTCACCGACAATCCAGACAAGGTGAGAACGATGCCTTTGTTTTCATGCTCACCGGGACGAGTATTTCACGAATACAAGTTTTTGATAGTTACATTTTTCATATTTAACCGTTGTAAGGTATTATTTAACCCACTCCGGTGGCCGTATGGTTTAAGGCGTCACTCTCGCAATAGATTAGACTGCCGATGATAAGGAGATCAGGGTTAGAGTCCCAATCGGGTGTAATGAGAGTATATTCCATTAAATATTGTCAGACCCTCTATCAACGCAAATACTGATACCCTTTTTCTAAATTAATACATAGCTCATTAGGGTAATTAGTATACATGCATAGAGCCCAAATTGTTAGTAAGACGTAGTGAAATAAAAAATAGCATTATTTATAGTAGTTTGATCGTGACTCTTGAAACTTGATATAAAATTGGTTTTTAACGCAGAATATTTTCTTAGTATAAGAAACGTGTTAAATAACTAGTCTTGATAAGAATCTACGTTGAGGAGAAATGAGAATGGATGAGCCCATCTATCTATATTAATAAAAGAGACTTTGTGTGTGTCAGCACCATACCTCCATGACCATGAGCCCTAGAGGACAAACTCCTCAGGCATATTAAGAAGAAGCTGAAAATGTGAAACTGTGTTCTATTTTTAAATATGGTTTGAAGGGTACAAAGTTTTATTACTGTAAACTTTTTAAATCTTTAATTACGAGCTAAGCAACATTTTTTTTTGTCTTGACCAAACAATAAAATATTTATGATGAGAATTCCTTGCTAGACATAAACAATTTATTAATTTCTGATAAAATGATATGGTTTTCATTTTTAAATAGGCTATTATATTTTAATTACAAATTTATCTTGATTTTTAAATAGAAAATATTCGATTATGACTTAAATGGATTCTAGTTTGATTCCCGGGCAATTTTTTAGTTATTTTTACTAATTACGTCTTACTCCCTGTTTGAGCTGTATGAATTTTTAATCATGTTTTAGGAGTATGGGTGTGGTGAGTAAGATTTGGCGAAATGTACTTTAGTTTGCGCGGAGGAAGAGTAGAAAACAATTTAGAAAATCTACTAAGAGTGGTGAAAATATTTACTATTTGTGCCAACGGGTTTGATCATCGATCGGTTTATCGTGGACGGACGCACGGACGGACGGGTCACAGTAAGTGGATTGTTGAGTCGTTTTTCACAAGTTTATTCTCTGGAAATATACTTCAATAGTCGGTGGACATCGGCTGAAAGGTGAGCATTCTACAAGTGGTCATACCACAGACAAACTACAATCTAGTAAGACAAGTGACAAACCTAAAACCTACATAAACAACAAAAACTGACTAAACCGTTTTCGGCCCTTCTTAGGGCCAGCAACAATAAAAAATGGACAAGCTTACTGAACACGTACTCGTGCAGCAGAAGAGACATCAAACCCAGGATTGGTCTAGAAATCTTGAGGAGGACGTTAATGTGGAACTGACTGACGATGAAACGGAGGGCAATGACAAACCTCCAAAAGCACTTAGAGTGACCAATCATAACGAGGCACTGTCAGTTCGAGAAGAACCTATGGAAATCGTAGAAGTATCAAATGAAAGCGCTAGAGAAGACAGCTCCGAATTTCAAGAATCAAAACAAAAAATACCACCTATAGTCGTAGCAGGGACGACACACTACTCAAAAATATCAAAGAGAATGAAGACAAACATGACGGGAACTTTCAAAATATTTTACATTAAAGACGGACTAAAAATACATACTTCAACCCTCGAGGACTTCAAGGCTCTCCAAGCCTTTCTCAAAAAATCCGGACAAGAATCCGCAAGAACTGACGAAAACTACATTAATAACACCAGAGTTAAAATAGAACATTACTTACAATCACAAAACTACATTCTACAATGCCATAGGTGCCAGAAATTAGGTCATTCAAAAAACAACTGTGCCAACAATCCGAAGTGTGTCAAATGCCTGGCACCGCATTTGACCTCGGATTGCCAGAAAAAAGACGCTTCAACTCCAGCTAAATATGTGAACTGTGGAGGAAACCACACCGCAAACTATTCCAAATGCCCTGAGTACCTAAAAATGATAGAGAAAAAAATCGACCAAAGACAAAAAAATTACATTCACACAAAAGGTGACACCAACAAAAAACGATTTCCCTCCACTACCAAGCAAAACTACGCCACCAACCAACTCTAGCACGTCACCACGATCATACAGACACACCCTACTTAGCAGACGGAACGACTCACAACAACCGAAGGAACAAGAACAAACGACCCCATTTGCCTTTAAAAAAATATTAACGATCTTTAAAGAGATGAATATATGCGGACTACTTAAACATCCCAAAACTTATCTAACAAAAATCAAACAGGCAGAAGATAAAATGTCCAAACTTCTGATAATAATTGAAGCAGCCACTGACTTTTACTTTGGTACCAATGACGATTAATGCACAAACTATAGACAAAAATCAACTCGGAATTCTTATATGGAATGCCAACGGAATATTACAGCAGAAACACGAACTCGAAGACCTTTTAAGAACCTATGAAACCGAACTGGCTCTCATATGCGAAACGCACCTACAGACAAACAACTGAACATCACAGGATACAGTATTTACAGAACGGACAGAGAACATGGAAGGGGAGGTGGTACATCCGTCCTTATAAAAGACAATCTACCACACTATAGGGCAGACATCTACGATACAGAAAATCTTGAGGCCACAGCAGTAGCAGTCAATACAAAAACCGGACACATCATCTTTATTGCGGCTTACAACCCTCCGTCCAAGGTTATACTAAAACACAACTTGGACAATGTTACGTCATCCGACAACTATCTCATAGGCGGCGACTTAAATATTAAAAATACACTATGGAACAGTCGAATGACAAACAGGAATGGACGAATACTGGAGGAGCACTTGAATGAAACAGATTACATCGCAATAGCGCCAGATAGACCCATCTTCTATCCCGGAAACCATCTCCATATACCGGACATACTAGACATAGTTGCAACTTAACTTAAAAATGTTACCTAACACCCAAACAGTACTTCAAGAACTCGACTCAGACCATAACCCACTACTATGCGAATGGGAAATCAATCTAGAGCACCAAACCAACTGGCGCAAACCAACAATAAACACGACCAACTGGAAGAAATACAAATCGGACCTACAAGAAGCCCTACCAAGAAACATAGACATACATACAGAACAGGACATCTACGCGGCCATAGACCTATTTAATATAACACTGCAAGAAACATACAAGCTCCACACTACAACCTTACAGAAACACCAAGACTTAAGAACTGACCATCCGGATCTAAACTACTTGCTAGCCCTATAAAGGGAGGCGCGTAGGGACTGGCAAAGGCTAAGAACTACACACGAACGCACCAGATACAATAGACTCAAAGCACTAGTAAAAATAACCGTCAATCAAATCAGAAAAACCAACTTTAATTCATTTGTTACTGACACAGCCACCATCCTGCAGAAAACCTGGACTATAACCAAAGTACTCAAAGGGACTTCGAAAAGATCAAACACACCTGCCATTCGTGGGCAACAGGGGATGGCCTACACCAGCGTGGACAAAGCTAAAGCCATAGCGCTAACATTAGAGGATCAACTTAAACTTAATCTCATACAAGATGAAAACTTCAACAGAGACGTCACCAGATCAGTTAACGACTTCATCCCAAGACCCATAGCAGAGACACCAGCCCCCGTCACAGAACAAGAACTCCAAACCACTATCAAACATCTTAAACAGGACAAGGCAATAGGACTAGATGGAGTTAAAAACGAGATGATAAAAAACATACCTGAAATAGCAATAACCCACCTTACACAGATATTCAATGCAGCCCTCAGAATTGCCTATTTCCCAAATATCTGGAAAGAGGCCAAGGTGGTAACCATACAAAAGCCAGACAAAAATGCCATCTTTCCCCAAAATAGGCGTCCTATAAGTTTACTAAACACGACAGACAAATTATTTGAAACACTGATCCTAAAAAGACTAAAACGACACTCAGAAGAACACAAGATAGTACCGGACCTTCAATTTGGCTTCAAAAGACACCACTCAACCATTCATCCACTACTAAAATTCATTGAAGACGCTAAAGACAGTTTCAACAAGCGAGAATATCTAATAGCCATAATGCCTGATGTAGAAAAAAGCGTTCGACAAGGTGGGGCATCTCGGCCTCATTCAAAAAATGATAAGATTCAACTTCCCACGAGGTGTTGTTCAACTAATCTACAGCTACCTGTACGATAGACAATTCCAAGTCTCTGTCGATGGCACACTGTCGGGGAAAGTACAAACAGAGCCGGAAGTACCGCAAGGGTCGGTGCTGGCTCCCTTCCTATATAATATCTACGTGGCAGACATCCCGACCAAGCCGAAAATGACGATAAGATTTTTTGCTGACGATACCTTGATCTATACCAGGGAAAGGAACATATACTACGCGTCATTAACAATCTAAAGATACCTAAATACATTTGAATCCTGTCTGTCTAAATGGAGAATCAGAGTAAACGCAACAAAATCTACTGCACTAGTCCTATCCAGAAGAAGACAGGTACCACTGGACAACTTTACAATATATGAAGAAGAAATACCATTCAAAACTGACACTAAATACTTAGGAATACACATAGACAAGAAGTTAACATGGGCAAAACATATCACTGAAACCAGCAACTTTACCCACTGCTTAAAGGAACCCAACTAAGCCAACTAACAAAACTCACGATTTTCAAAAGTGAAATACAGCCAATCATACTCTACGGCTGTGCAGCCAAGACTCATCCCAACAAACTCTAGACAATCCAAAACCAGATACTCGGAACAATAACTGGAGTAGACATACGGACAAGGACTGAGCATCTACACGCCATGACCCAGAACAAGACACTCACCGAGCTCTTCCAGGAAAAAAAGAAATAGGTTTTATGAACAAGCAATAAATCATGAGAATCCCATTATAAGATCATTAGGGAACTACGACCTGCAAGAAGAAAGGACATACACACGTCCAAGACTAGAGTAGGAAGGTAAATGGTAAAACGGTAACACGGTAAAGGTAAAATGGTAAAAAAAGGTAACACAGTAAAAGGTAACAAGGTAAAACGGTAACGCGGTATAAAGGTAGCACGGTAAAACGGTAAAAAGTCAACGGGGTAAAAAGGTAACACAGTAAAACGGAAAAAATGATAAATGGTAAAATGGTATAACGGTAAAACAACTCCCAAACCCAATACTACCTGACCATGAGAAAGAAAATCCTTACCTTCACTAGAAAACCAATCATTCACAATCTCACAGGCATTCCATCACTCATAAACTGTAATCACCCACTCTTTTCACCATCATTCCATGAGGATAAAGGCTAACGACTGCTGCCTGTAACTCACAAAACAAATAAACCCTTTCTTAGGGGACCTAGCTTGGCGTTTCTGTCAAGGTGGACATTCTGAGTCGGGCTACAGACGATGATAACCATGTATTTTGTACAACTAAATCAAAGGTACCAAGTCATGCAATGTTAAGTTTCATGCAACGAGTATAAGGGTCTGTGAAAACAACCTGTAACTCGCATAACAAATCAGACAAAGCTTCCTCTACTTGTCGTTGGATCTATTGGCAAGTGGGGAAGTATAGGCAACAGGGGAAACCCACTATTTGTGCCCGGATTATTTCTTCCATTCAATTGGTAAATAGCTAGTAATATTGTCGTAGGTCAAGTTAGTTTGTAAGTAGTGTGTGTTTAGAATTTTTAGGTTGGATACACAAATCTTAATCACGTATTGTTTATTCTAATTAGCATTACAAGTAATAATAGCTATAAGAATGATATAATACAAAAGTCAACCAGCAGGAGATATAAAAATTGAGAAAATTTCACCTGAATGTTTATGGGTTTTCTTGGATTAGTGTGAAATGTTACGCCCAAATAAGATTGAAATGTGACATCTAGATCAGCCCCAGCCTGGTGTATTAAAGGGAAAGGGGATTTTTTTTTTAGCACCACGACTTATTACCCGTTCGGTTTAAAGGCTAAAGGGGGTATACCTAAATGGTTCACCAACCTTACTTGACACTACATAGGGTACCTTTCTTTTAAATTATACTTTTACCATACCTTCCACTTTAGTTAAAATACACAAAGTCAGATGCGGTACAAAAATAAATATTTACTTACAAAAACACTACTATCTACTACTATCTATAAAAACATCCATACACTTCACAACTATACATAAAAACTTATTTACACTTTACTACTATCTATAAAAACATTTAGGCACTTCACTACTGGGCCTATATATAAAACATATGTATACTTTATTACTATTTATAAAAACATGTATACACTTCACTAATATTTATAAAAACATCTGTACACTTGACTACTATTTATAAGAATATATATATACACTTCACTACTATTTATAAAAAAAATTATACATTTCCCTACTATTTATAACAAAAATATATACACTTTACTACTATTTATAAAAAACATTTATGCACTTTACTAATTCTTATAAAAACATTTTACTACTATTTATGAAACACATGTATACACTTCACTACTATTTATAAAAACATATTTATACACTTTACTAATATTGATAAAAACATCTAGACACTTTACTACTATTTATAAAAATAAATCAACATTTATGGATCTTAATCTCAGAATAGAAATGTTTTGTGAGAAAGTAAATAAAAAAGGGGGGAGTTCCTTTTTATATAAAATTAATCCAATTGGATTACATCGCGTTGCGCTTGCCCGATGATTGTATGATGTGAAGAGAATAGTCAGTGAGCAGGAAGAACTCTGACAGTTACTAAAGTTACAATAACTAGGATTACTTTAATACATTCAGATTTAGACAGTAAGAAACTTTTTAACATTTACAAAAATTATTTCAACAATTTTAATACCAAGTTATATGACTTGCATTTATTAAATAATAATGATAATATAGTAAAATAATATCAATTTTTAACGCAAATAAGATGCATTTTCTTAAAGTATTTTCCTATCAGAATCCTGCTATAAGAAAACAAAAGGTGGACATTCAGAGAACCTATACAAAAACACAAAGATATGTTAAATAAGGCCAAGAGCAAAAACATTTCACTATATTATTAGTTTTAGTTTATAGGTATAGATAATATCCATCAAAAGTAACACCTGCAGATCACATATCAGATAAGGCTATGACTATGAAAAATAGCCTGTACATGCCAGAGAATTATGAAATTAAAGGTTTCTACCAATTTCTATCTCATATCTCCAATATTAAATTTATATGTTGCCTTATTTCAACTCAAACAATTTTACAACAACTTTAAATATATATCTATAATGAGGTAATCTGTGGTTGTGGTCCCCTGTCTCTGGCAGAGGCCCCGTCGCCCCTAGTGACGCCCGGTATTGACGACACGTCTTCACTAGTTGAGCAACCCAGTCACGGTCCAGTGGAGGGAGTTAATCCTTGGAGTGGTTCTCCCACTTCAATGTCCTCAAGTTGGAGTTGACCCCACTACTCTAGACTTGACTACACCGCACTCACTCACAACTTGGACCAAAACAACGAGACAGCTTGTCAAAATAACGTTACGTCTGTTACCATAGGACACTCACATTTGTGTGGACTACCGACTAAATATGTATGCACTTATCCGGTAACTAAATCTAAAATGTTTGTCAAACTTTATTTATAATTTGGAAACAATAAATGTATCCTGGATGCCGACACTCGAGGTCCATCGTAGCATATGTCTAGTAAAATAAGGGTTTCGGGTTCAATTCCCAGAAGGCCGGAAAAAATTGACTAGCAATATTGTAGCTTCTTCTTTCACAGCTTAGTGAATCAACGGCCAACAGATTAGGTTTTTTTTTCTGTTCTTGAATTTATTTTTTAACACAGCATATTAATACAAATATGTATTAATCACGCCAATGCGATATATATAATGAAGGTTTAATTTAGATTAAGTGTACCCACATTCGTGTGGATAGAAAAGTATTTAGGAATTAAAACTCAATACATGTGACCAGGATTTGAATATTGATCTCCTCGTCATCGGCAGTCAAGTCTCTTACGAGAGTGATGCCTTAAACTATTAGGCTACCAATACGGTTAAATACTCAAAATTAATATTTTTTAAATGTAAACAAGTATTGATTGGATGTGAAAGTATTGATACTCCACCCTAATAAACAAATACAAAATATTCCAGTTAATCGTAAATGAGTAAACGATGCTGGTTAAATTCAACACATTATCAAGAGCAGAAAAAAAGGTCAAAAAACAGGTTAAATGCTCGAAAAACTAACAATATTTGTTATCTTTAAACAGAGTATTTATTTATAAATGATTCTAAAACAGAAAAAAAACCCAGCTAGATCCTGATTTAAAAATAGCAAAGGAACTAAAATAATAATTAATTCATAAACAAAGGCTTAAACAATAAATGACAATTCCTTCTAAAACTGCGATAGCCATTTTGTTTGAATTTAAAATATTTTTTATATATTCATCTTTGAAATAGTAACGCATTTATCAAAAGATCGACAAAATGGCTATATTGTGTCTAAATGTATTTTCATGATAAACATTCTACATTTAAAGTTTATCAACACGGACATACTATGCAACCTTCATTTTACTTCAAACATAAAAGTCTTACCTCGAATGATTACACTATGATGCTGTTCTAAGCTACACCATAGTTGAGCCATGGATTCCTTACTGGGTCGACGGAGTGTACGAGAAGCTTAATTTATCCTATTCAAACATGTACATGTGTGTCTTTGTACCTACTAATATGTAACAACATATCTATACCCTTATTTTGGTAGAAAACTCGTTCGAGGAGGCCTTATTTCGTTCCAGAATCCTCTCTTACAGTAGTATTTTGCTTGGATAAAAGGTCTTCCTGAATAAGCTTCGTACCAAAATCATCATAAAAATTGTACTCGGGAGCCACTTTTGAATATTATACATTAGTTTAACTTATTTTAAGTAATGCAAATAACTCTATTGGAATATTAGAATCTACTATCTACTGTATTTGTATGTTAAATTTGATATTTTATTGAAACATAAAATCATGACTTATTTAAACTTTTTTTATTTGATGTATCCAACATGCACTTTCTGAAATGATTGGTTATATCAACAAACGACATAAAAATCAGCATAATTTAAGAATCGATACAGGTCATCTTTTTGGCCGTTAGTTTATCAATGTGAAAGAAGAAGATCCAATTTTATCAATGACAACTAGACCATTAATATAAACATGGCTTACAATACAAGGGTTGCGATACTATCATGTCATGTATAATAATTGTGACATTGGTTACATACACACACAATGTATGAAGACACAATTCAGGAGATGAGATACTATCCTATCATGCATAAATGTGAGACAGGTTGTATACACACACAATTTTAGGCGACACAAGACGTGCTGACTGCTGCACTACTACCATGCAATGTGAACATTAGATAATGGTCAAACATATTCAGACACAATATCAAGTATTGTTCCTGTCTGCATAGTGAAGCAACCTGAGCTTGTGAGCATGGTTTTCGGGCCCAAATGTATAACTTATGTTAAGGCTCTGTAAACGTATCAAGGTTATTTAATATTGAGGTTCATGTATGTGAAGTAATTGGGTATCGACTTGTTACTAGTGTTGTTTGAGACCCTGTATGTAAACCACTTGTGTCTGAACTTGTGGCTAATTTTGTTTGGGACCATGTATGTAAATCAGTTGTGTCTGAACTTGTTACTAATGTTGTTTGATACCTTGTATGTAAACTACTTGTGTCTGAACTTGTTACTAATCTTGTTTGAGACCCTGTATGGAAACCAATTGTGTCTGAAATTGTTACTAATGTTGTTTGAGACCCTGTATGTAAATCACTTGTGTCTGAACTTATTACTAATGTTGTTTGAGACCCTGTATGTAAACCACTTGTGTCTGAACTTGTTACTAATATTGTTTGAGACCCTGTATGGAAACCACTTGTGTCTGAACTTGTTACTAATATTGTTTGAGACCCTGTATGTAAATCACTTGTGTCTGAACTTGTTACTAGTGTTGTTTGAGAACCTGTATGGAAACCACTTGTGTCTGAACTTGTGGCTAATGTTGTTTGAGACCCTGTATGTAAACCACTTGTGTCTGAACTTGTTACTAATCTTGTTTGGGACCATGTATGTAAATCAGTTGTGTCTGAACTTGTTACTAATGTTGTTTGAGACCCTGTATGTAATCCACTTGTGTCTGAACTTGTTACTAATGTTGTTTGAGACCCTGTATGTAAACCACTTGTGTCTGAACTTGTGGCAAATTTTGTTTGAGACCCTGTATGTAAACCACTTGTGTCTAAACTTGTTACTAATCTTGTTTGAGACCCTGCATGTAATCCACTTGTGTCTGAACTTGTTACTAATCTTGTTTGAGACCCTGTATGTAATCCACTTGTGTCTGAACTTGTTACTAATCTTGTTTGAGACCCTGTATGTAAACCACTTGTGTCTGAACTTGTTACTAATCTTGTTTGAGACCCTGTATGTAAACCACTTGTGTCTGAACTTGTTACTAATCTTGTTTGAGACCCTGTATGTAAACCACTTGTGTCTGAACTTGTTACTAATCTTGTTTGAGACCCTGTATGTAAACCACTTGTGTCTGAACTTGTTACTAATCTTGTTTGAGACCCTGTATGTAAACCACTTGTGTCTGAACTTGTTACTAATCTTGTTTGAGACCCTGTATGTAAACCACTTGTGTCTGAACTTGTTACTAATCTTGTTTGAGACCCTGTATGTAAACCACTTGTGTCTGAACTTGTTACTAATCTTGTTTGAGACCCTGTATGTAAACCACTTGTGTCTGAACTTGTTACTAATCTTGTTTGAGACCCTGTATGTAAACCACTTGTGTCTGAACTTGTTACTAATCTTGTTTGAGACCCTGTATGTAAACCACTTGTGTCTGAACTTGTTACTAATCTTGTTTGAGACCCTGTATGTAAACCACTTGTGTCTGAACTTGTTACTAATCTTGTTTGAGACCCTGTATGTAAACCACTTGTGTCTGAACTTGTTACTAATCTTGTTTGAGACCCTGTATGTAAACCACTTGTGTCTGAACTTGTTACTAATCTTGTTTGAGACCCTGTATGTAAACCACTTGTGTCTGAACTTGTTACTAATCTTGTTTGAGACCCTGTATGTAAACCACTTGTGTCTGAACTTGTTACTAATCTTGTTTGAGACCCTGTATGTAAACCACTTGTGTCTGAACTTGTTACTAATCTTGTTTGAGACCCTGTATGTAAACCACTTGTGTCTGAACTTGTTACTAATCTTGTTTGAGACCCTGTATGTAAACCACTTGTGTCTGAACTTGTTACTAATCTTGTTTGAGACCCTGTATGTAATCCACTTGTGTCTGAACTTGTTACTAATCTTGTTTGAGACCCTGTATGTAAACCACTTGTGTCTGAACTAGTGGCTAATTTTGTTTGAGACCCTGTATGTAAACCACTTGTGTCCGATCTTGTTACTAATTTTGTTTGAGACCTTGTATGTAAGCCACTTGTGTCTGAACTTGTGGCTAATCTTGTTTGAGACCCTGTATGTAAACCACTTGTGTCCGATCTTGTTACTAATTTTGTTTGAGACCCTGTATGTAAGCCACTTGTGTCTGAACTTGTGGCTAATTTTGTTTGAGACCCTGTATGTAAACTACTTGTGTCTTAACTTGATAGTAATGTTGTTTGAGACCCTGTATGTAAACCACTTGTGTCTGAACTTGTCACTAATTTTGTTTGAGACCCTATATGGAAACCACTTGTGTCTGAACTTGTGGCTAATCTTGTTTGAGACCTTGTGTGTAAACTACTTGTGTCTGAACTTGTTACTAATTTTGTTTGAGACCCTGTATGTAAACCACTTGTGTCTGAACTTGTTACTAATCTTGTTTGATGCCCTGTATGTAAACCACTTGTGTCTGAACTTGTTACTAATCTTGTTTGAGACCCTGTATGTAAACCACTTGTGTCTGAACTTGTTACTAATCTTGTTTGAGACCCTGTATGTAAACCACTTGTGTCTGAACTTGTTACTAATCTTGTTTGAGACCCTGTATGTAAACCACTTGTGTCTGAACTTGTTACTAATCTTGTTTGAGACCCTGTATGTAAACCACTTGTGTCTGAACTTGTTACTAATCTTGTTTGAGACCCTGTATGTAAACCACTTGTGTCTGAACTTGTTACTAATCTTGTTTGAGACCCTGTATGTAAACCACTTGTGTCTGAACTTGTTACTAATCTTGTTTGAGACCCTGTATGTAAACCACTTGTGTCTGAACTTGTTACTAATCTTGTTTGAGACCCTGTATGTAAACCACTTGTGTCTGAACTTGTTACTAATCTTGTTTGAGACCCTGTATGTAAACCACTTGTGTCTGAACTTGTTACTAATCTTGTTTGAGACCCTGTATGTAAACCACTTGTGTCTGAACTTGTTACTAATCTTGTTTGAGACCCTGTATGTAAACCACTTGTGTCTGAACTTGTTACTAATCTTGTTTGAGACCCTGTATGTAAACCACTTGTGTCTGAACTTGTTACTAATCTTGTTTGAGACCCTGTATGTAAACCACTTGTGTCTGAACTTGTTACTAATCTTGTTTGAGACCCTGTATGTAAACCACTTGTGTCTGAACTTGTTACTAATCTTGTTTGAGACCCTGTATGTAAACCACTTGTGTCTGAACTTGTTACTAATCTTGTTTGAGACCCTGTATGTAAACCACTTGTGTCTGAACTTGTTACTAATCTTGTTTGAGGCCCTGTATGTAAACCACTTGTGTCTGAACTTGTTACTAATCTTGTTTGAGACCCTGTATGTAAACTACTTGTGTCTGAACTTGTTACTAATGTTGTTTAAGACCCTGTATGTAAGCCACTTGTGTCAGAACTTGTGGCTAATTTTGTTTGAGACCCTGTATGTAAACCACTTGTGCCTGAACTTGTTACTAATGTTGTTTAAGACCCTGTATGTAAACCACTTGTGTCTGAACTTGTTACTAATGTTGTTTAAGACCCTGTATGTAAACCACTTGTGTCTGAACTTGTTACTAGTGTTGTTTGAGACCCTGTATGTAAACCACTTGTGTCTGAACTTGTTACTAATGTTGTTTGAGACCGTGTATGTAAACTACTTGTGCCAGAACTTGTTACTAATGTTGTTTAAGGCCCTCCTTGTGAAGAACTTGTGCTAGAGTTTTTTTACTAGTGCTGGGCAAGGCTATTTTTGCTAAGTCGTAGTTATATCCCAGTGTTGTTTAAAGTACAGCGTCTGACTGTTTTCTCGGCTCTGTGTGAGAAGCTCTCTCCTGTTCCTTTGCTCTGTCCCGATTCACAGATCGATACCTCCCTAATGGCGAAACGAGATAGTTATCACAGGTCTGCTGAGCTAGTTTAGTTTCACACGACAGTATTTTAATAATGTTAAATTAAAATTTAAAACTTCAACTAGTGTAACTGAAATTAACAGTTTATTGACATAGTTATACTGATGTATTGAGCAATAAATTTGAATCCCGGACCATAGCATGGCGAGCCATTTCTCAAGCGTTACTTTGACACATTTCTCACATTTTATTCTCGAATATTGCACCCTCGATTAGCCATAGCCTTGACTACAAGTGTGAACTTAAGGGTGTTTAAGGAATTTTTTTTGTTAGATACACGTTATTTTGTTTTTAAGTGGTTAAATATAAAACTTATGTATAAATTCATTTAAATAGCCAACTATCGTTTTATATATATTTTATCATCGAGCTTGTTACCCGTCATGGCTATTCGTATATGTATAATTAGTACTAATTATGCTAATGGGCTAGGAATTAGAGAAATTGCATTTAGATTAAGTTTATATTAATGTGCGTGGGGGGAGAGTAGAAAACCATTTCAGGAAAATACACCCTCAGTTTATCCATCTTGGATTAGAACCCCGATCTCCCTGTCTTCGGCAGTCTAATATATTGCTAGAGTGACGCCTTATACCATTCGGCCACACAGGCGGGACTGCCAGTTATTAATGTAATGATATGTAACAACATAAAGATTGTTAGTTAGAGCTAGCTATACAATGTGTTATATTTATTATTGTTAACACATAAAAGGTAGCTAACTATTGGATACTTAATATAAGGGGTGGATATGTATAGACTAACTTAGAAAATTGCATCCACTTAATCATGCTGAGAAGTTGAAAAAACCAGAACAAAAACCCACATTTGGGGGGCGGGGTGGGGAGGAATGCACCCAACCGGGGATCAAAACTCCAATCTTTCCATCAACGAATACTTAATATAGGCCTACCGAGACTTTAACAAGACTTTTTTTATTACGTTCTTATAATTATTGTAATTTCAAAATCTATTTTTGGCTTTCTCATAGAGCGAAAGTATTGTTATCGTGAAACTTTTATATATTGATCATTACGATGGAGCTTTTTTTGTGTGGCTCCAAACTAAAAATAAAAAAATGAGTTTGTCATATTTTTGTTTAACACCACGTATTACTTACAGGCTATATGCATTGTTTGATGATGCTGTCTGTTCCTTTGTCTGTAGGCCTACCTGAGGTTAAAGTCGAAATAGTTTGACGGATCTCGTTCAAATTTGATATTTAGACGTTATAAGGTCATATCTCTAGCTCTAAAACTAAGGGTAGTTAAATAGTGACTGATTTGGGAAAAATCAAAATTAAAAAAAAAAAAATACTTCAACAATTTTGTTCAAAATATATATCTGGGAAGTATTTTAAATAATTTATAACATTTATACCTGCTATTCGGAGCAAAAGAATGATGGGTCAGGCCGCAAGTTTGACCTACCTGTTGGGGTTCCATCCTCACAAGACAAGTACTTAAGGCCGTATTACACGTAGCAGGTTGCAGCGCTGCTTTCTGACGTCGATCATGATCATGTAATATACCTAAATGATCGGTGCGCGTATCAGAAAGCTGGCAGCGCAAATATCAAACGAGTTTGATATTTTCTGACGGACGACTGCTTTCTGCACCGTGTAATCGCTTTCTGCGCTTCCAACTTGTCGAATGTTGTACTGCGCTTGCGTGCGCCTGGTAAAGATAAGGTAGTATCATACCAGAGGATCCATTTTCTCAACATTTTTGTTCATGTGAACCACGCTCACTGTGTTTATATTATACTATAGACCAAATATGCTTGTAGGTGTCTTCATTCATACGTAAGTAGTTTCGGAAGTCATAAGCATCTAATTCAGGTAAAATCGTCACAGTGTGTGACACATTGTTCCATTTTAACACTAAATTTCGACTCCACACACGTTTCTTTATGCGTTTTACAACACTAGGAGATTTCAAACTTTGGTAGTACCCGTACAATCTAAGCAGCTCTTCGTCTTGTTGTTGATGAGACATCTTAGCACAAAGTGAACCAGCAAAATCAAGTGCGGACGATAAAATAACTCCCCCTCCGCTGAGTGGCAAGATGATCATTCGTCAGAATGCAGCTTGTGTGTAATAGGTAACCAAGATTTGTCAGCTCGCAGCGCTGCAAAACGACGTCAGAAAGCAGCGCTGCAATCTGCTACGTGTAATACGGCCTTTAGGCATTAATTTAAAATATTCGTTCTTAGTGTCCTGTGTATGAGTTGAGGATAAAAACAACAGGTAATAAGATGGAAAGCAACTAATATGTATTAAAACCTGGTACACACTGAGCGATAATCGCCAGATACACGCCGACCACCAATGTTTCCAGACGATGTTTCCCGTGTGTTTGGATACATGTAAACATCGCCTGAGTGTCCGGTGGCAAAAGATAAAAGAATGTTGCCAGTTTCTCGGTCCCCCACCTCCAATGGAAACATCGCTCGGTGTGTAACCACGCGAAAAACATAGGCCGACAACTTTTGAAATAAATCCAGTTGATTTATATTCCTCGTCCTAGTCAACAAGAGTTTCCTTTTGTATTTTGATGGTGATTTTCTTATGGTTATTACGTTACCACTTCAGCTTAGAATTTGGTATCTTGTTTTGTAATTGTAGGTGCCACCAAACAAAATAATTCTTTAAAATTACGATTTCTTCATCCTTGCGATCTTTTTTAAAGCGCACCCATCATTCAGCAAAAGATCTGACAATAAACTATCACCATAATTTTCCCCTCATTTTAAAAATTCATTTTTTTTACCAAAGTAATTTCGCTTTAGAAGACATATAAATAGCGAAAGGAACAAGGATTGGTGGGATGGGTCTGCTCGGTGTGGACGCGCAACATCGGTGGAGACTTGTGTCCGGCTCAAGTTGGTGTATGTGCGGGCGATATTGCCGAGTCACTGGATGTTTGTACTTGGCGATTATCGTCCAGTGGGTACTAGGCTTTACAGATATCAAAAGTGACCATATCTGTCAAAAGGAAACAGATAAAGAAAGCAAGTTATTGCTTCTGACTACATAAAAAGGAATATATTGATGGGGGGTTTTAATGTCTAATTATCAAAAGAGTGTTGCTGTCGTTGAGTCTTCCATCCGGAATGGAAAATATTGCCAATGTGTACGCACCGATGTCAGTCGGCCAACTATTTTTCCAGTTTCTGTTTGTTTGAGTCTATGCAAGTAAGCAGTCAACACACTCGTCTCAATATTTTTTATAAAATCAACACATATTTAAAATACAGTAATAATATTTAAATATATTTAAATTTAAATAGCTATATGCAGTAGTAATAACAAAATTAAAGATTATTTTTTTCTAAGTATTGTTTAAGGAAAAAAAGTACTAATCTATTAACTTTTTCAATAATTAGTGTTTGCAACCCACAGTTACAACCCTCTTCCACCGATAACCAGGAAGGTAAACTACCTGTTGAGTAGGGACAGTGCTGCTACCTGTACCTAAACCATATTCACCCTTAAATAGGTTAATAATACATTTTACAAGCTACAATTTATTTACATCAAAAAAACTATTTTTGTTATTTTGAGGGTTACAACCTTATTTCGGCCAGGTATTCATTTGTGTTAAAAAAAAAAAGATAATTTAAGTTTACTTGTACAGTACATGTTATAAAAATACCCAATTGCCATTTATGTTTTGATTTGTTTTGTTTTTTTTCCCATAGAATAATGTGGACCCAAGAAAACCAAGCAGCCCTAGTCTGTGGCAAATTAATTTCAAAGACTATCTTGATAGGAACAAAAACAGGGGGTGCATTGCGAGCTTCCATCGTTTAATAATAGTTCGGACATAAAATTCGTCCCTTGATTAACCCCCATTTTAAACGACTCCTTCTTCCAACATTGTCGTTTTAGTTTTTGCACGTTTTTTAAAGAACAATAAAAGCGGCCGCAATGCCAGCAGTGGTTGAGGGGTCCACCACAATTGCGAACCAGAGAGGAACTTAAGTCGGTATCGGCAGTAAAGGTAGCAGCTCTATATGGACACGCACAATCGGCGGAGACTTTTGTCTCGGAAAAGTCGAAGGCCTGACTTGATCGAGAAATTTGTCAAGCGAATAGTGCCGGCCAATAATCGCCCAATGTGTACATATCTTAACCTTTAATTATTCGCGGCATGCTAAATATCCTAAAATGTTTTCGTGACTCCCTAGTTTTACTAAAATATTAATCATTAAGCTTTATTCTAAAATAGTGGTATTATTTATTGATTATAATAACAAACCAATTTAAAATTAACTTACCTAAATGTATTTAATGAGACCTCTGCTGTTGAACACTTCCCACTAATTTGTCTATTCTTGTTTCAATTGTATTACCCAATCCTATTTGTATGCAGGAGTCAATTCAAAGCCGATTTCGCTGCTTCATTTTAATATCTACCCATGTAGAAAATCCCTTCTCAAATAAATAAATAAATAAATAGAAACAAAGGGCAGCACATTTTGAATGGCGATGGTAAACAGATGGGGATTATTTGTATTATCTGTGATTTATATTGCCCATGCTTCCCCCTCCCCTCCATTACCATGGAAAATCTAGAGTCTACTGGACCCCTAACTTTTAAACGTGCGAGTAGTGATTCGCTAGCGTATTTCTCTTATCTCGCAAACAATCTCGAAAACCCATAATTTTGAAACTTATGCGCTGCAAAAACTGACGTCACACGACCGAATAGCGTGCGGATTCGACTCGCCAGCCTCACACTTTGCGAGACAGGCATTTTCTGTCGAGTAGAGCATAAAATAATAAAATGGATGCCATCCCCTTCTTCGGTTGTAGCTTTCTGAGAGTGATTTTGTTTAAATAAACCTACCATTGTACAAAATAGGTTTAAAGAAGAAAAATATATTGTTGCTTTATACACTTATTCAATCCTTTAATACAAATATGTTTGGTTGAAAATATAATTATATATTTAATTTTTTCAATTTTATTTGATCGCCAATTTGGCTGAGTCACTTGCGTGACGTTCTCAAATTTTAAATTTTGCGTGTTCAAATCCTGCCAGCTTTCATATTTTTTAAATTTATCAGACTTTGAACTTTAATTTTAAATTTTGGTATTAGTAATGATATAATTTGTTTTGAATATTTTTTATAGAATCAATGTAGACTACTATAATATTCCTTAAAAATAATTTAACAATGTAGTAAATTATAAATGACACATTAATTTTGATTTTTTTATGTAGGTAATTATTTAAAAATTAAATTAATGGGGTTTGTGACATAAAAATGTACACATTTAAAAATAAGTCCAAGCAAGCTCATTATTATTCGCATACTAAAAACTTTTAAAGGATATTTTTATATTTTAAAAATAGTTGCGAAAATAAAATAATATATTAATGAGTTATAATTATTAACAAGTGATTTAAATTCAGACAAAAAAAATAAACCATTTCAACCGGGGTGCGAATGGTCTCGTGAACATCTGAGTTTCAGACAAGCACGCTATCAAGTGAGCGAAAGTAGATATTGGTTAAGAGGTAGATTTAACTTCTACTCATATAACTTGAGAAAATTTTGAGACTACAAGCTTAGATGCAAACAGCTGGAACATAGTTTCCTAATAAAACTAAACAAATCATTATATGATACACTCAATACAATATTAGTGTTTACTTTCAGTTACGTATATTGTACAACGGCGTGTTGTGGCAGCCCATCGCCTCGATCCTTTGTCACGTCATGGTTGTACAGTGTTGTCGGTTTGAAAACTCATTCACAAGCTAAACAACGCTAGAAAGACTCACACGACAGTAGAAACCTTTCAAAATTAGCTCTGTTTTGGTACAATTTGCGATTTGCGAGTTTGATCGCTAGCGAGTATTTTAGCAAATTTCAAAATTAGGGGTTCTGTACTTACATGCTTACGGTCATCGAATTCTTTCTTCCAAAACGTAAAATTTAAGATAATTTACTTCATTAATAATAAGAAAAAAAAATGTTTTTAGGCCTCTCAGAAAACCTTTTTCAGTCCCCCAGAGGGCCACGGCCCTCTGGTTAAGAATTGCTGGTCTAAAGTATTTATAAGAGCTGTGGAGTAGCTTCATTTTTCCTCGTCACATTCTTGATTTATAACTAACACGAAACAAAATTGTATTTTCTTTGGCATTCAAGAGAGATTATGAGAGCTTACAAAAAACTCATCATTTAACTAAAAGAAATGTATAGTCAGACGTTTAAAACTGTGGCGCTTCAAACCTATGTCAAAGTACTAACACGTGCGTCATTGATTACACTGTCTAAGGAGTCAGACTCATAAGACACTGGATTGCCGATGATGGGGAGGTAACGATTAAAATATCATCAGGTTGCACTAAAGTGGTTTTATAGCTTCTCTCTATGCTAATGCGGGTGCATTAACACTCCACCAACTCCCTACTCCTTTGATAAGCCGTTTAAAACCATTGGATTGCAAGATTTTTTAAAAACAGTACAAATGGTTTAATTGTATTAGTTGTGTTTTAAATAGTTTAGTGGCAAATAAATAACTAACGTTTGTGGATTGTAGTTGAGTATGCTGGTGAATATTTCAGTCTATGACTGACCGACATGCAAGGAAACAAGGTAAGTGAATCATTAACAAATCACCAACCATCGCTTTTTATCCTTCGCGTCAATACGGACTAAACGCGTTTAGTTACCTGAGTGGGAATAAGGAAGGGAGAATTATTGATAGTAAATGTACCCTCATTTTAATATGGGGAGAGTGAGAAATCATTTAGAAAAAAACCCACTCTCAGTAGATCCGGTCATGATTCCAACCCTAGACCTCCTCATAAGCGATCTAAGCTTCACGAAACAGACGACTTTATCCACGTGCTCAAGTATGCCCGCTATGGCTTTCGTCGCCATACAATATTTAATATAACAAAATAGGTAGCATTTAAATCTATGATTACAGTTGAAGTTTAAAGTTTATTACAGTTTAAGTTTACAATATTTTAAATTTATAATTTTAATATTAATATTACCATGTAATTTATAAATTAATTTCAAGATATCTTATATCCGTTAGCAGATTGGATGGATGTCTAGTGAATCGAACATGACTGGAAATATAAAGGTAAGCGTCCACTGGCCCGCATAGCATGAATCGGATTTATTTACTGTTCTGACTACGCCCACTGCATTCGGAGCATACACACGGGTATTTCCAAACAACGATCATCACTGTCCTAGTATCTATTACATCACTGTCACGGGTGGTCCTCAAGATAAAGCAAAGGTACTTTAAAACTATTATTAATCTAACAGCTGGTGTCATTGTAACCAATATAATTTGACTTTAAAGTATTATTTTAACAGTTCTTTATTTTATCCAAGTATTTTTTTTTCTTTAATTTTAAATATATAAAAGCTATTTTGAAAAAAATTAAGTTCTAGATATGATTCGTGAGTACTAACTAGTGATGTGAGGGGGAAATAATAACTGATTCACACGCGATAGTTCGCGAACTGGTCAAGAACTAACTGCAAGAGATGATATTCGCAAACAACTGAAACACAAAAAGTAGTCCGCGAACGACTGAACCATAATACCCGTATCACACGACACTAGCTCGTACTTGAAATCCAGTATGATAGCTAGCACGTCATCATCTAGCGTCGTGTGAATCAGAAAAAGTATACTGATTCTGCCTCTTGGTACTGGCTACCATACTAGTTGTGAGGATAGAACAGGCGCTATTTTCGTACTAGTTCCAACACTAGTCTGTGTAATTCGACAAATCAATGCGCGCTGAGACTGTGTGTAGAGAAATGGTAGAAATGGCGCCAACATGGTCATCGGGTGTGATTTTATTGTTGGCAGAAAATGACTCTAAGTATCATTGTTTATATAATATCAAATTGCCACAATATGACAATATATTTACTATATTCTAACTAATATTATATATGCGAATGTGAGTTTGTTTGTTTGTTTGTTTGTTACGCTTTCACGCCTAAACTACTCGACCGATAATCATGAAATTTTGCATACACGTTGTCATGGGTACAGAAAAGGACATAAGGTACCGTTCATCCAGAAAAAAAGTACTGTTCCCGAGGGATAGAAAAAAAGAACTTTTAAACGGTCGTCCGGCATAACAACTCGGCATACTGATATGAACATGAATTGCAACATGATGCCTGGAGTACAGAAAAAGGGCCCTGCGGTATCCCGGAAGAAAATCTGATATCCCGAATTAAAATCTGTTCTCGAGTTATTTTAGGCACATCTATCTTAAAATAATTAATAAAAATCTGTTCCCAAGTTATTTTGGGCACATATATCTTAAAATGATTAAAAATAGTTACATTCAGCTAATTAAGCTCTGTTCACCCCATTATGGTAAATGACAAAATTGTCGTAAGAAGTTTGGTATTATACTGTGATGAACTCAAATAAAAACATTATTTTTACTAAAGTGCCTTTAACGTTTAGTAATATAGCAACTCGATAGATGGCGCGGTATCGATTTGTACTATTTGATGTACTAAGATTTAATTACGCCCAAAATTCGATAGATGGCACTGAGCACATTTTAAAACGCGGTCTCGTTTTGTATTATCTATGGCTATTTTAAACTCATAATTGTGAAGTTTGGAGAAAGGGAAGAAAGGGAGTTGGGGGACCGTATCGATAGGAAATAACAATACATGTTTGCGATTCATTTGTTTACAAACATTGATTAGTTACCGTTTATTCATCTGTGTTTAGTCCTATTTTAAGAATATTGTAATTGTTTTACGTTTTCAGTTTATATTGTTCCTTTTTTCCCTTGAGCGATAGTTTATCATTTATTATTTTTAGGTTAGTTATCTTACTTCTAATTTTATTTTTTTACCTTTAAGGCAATAGTTTGTTTGTTTTAATTTTTAGGTTAGATATCTTTTTTTTTTTAAGTTTTTTCTTTTTTGAAATGCCTCACAAACGTTATTCTACCTTATCCAGGAGCTCATCGCGAGCCCGGACAGCTAAAATTGCTCGATACCAATCCTCCGTTTATGCAGAATTAAGGAGGCAAGAACAAGCGGAGCGACAAGCTGCTTTGAGAGCTGATGAGACACCTTCTCAAAGCCAGGAAAGACTGGAAGACCAAGCCACCCGCCAGCCAGCAGCTGAGAAGCCTCTTCAAACACAATTGCGTTTGGAGGAACAAGCCGAACGCCAGAGAGCTTTGAGAGCTACTGAGACGCCTCATCAAAAGTAGCTCCATTTAGATGGGCAAGCCGAACGCTAGAGAGCTTTGAGAGTTACTGAGACTCGTTATCAAACGCAGCTCCATTTAGATGAGCAAGATGAACGCCAGAGAGCTTTGAGAGCTAATGAGATGCCCCTTCAAACGCAGCTCCGTTTAGAAGAACAAGCCCAGCGGCAGGCAGCCACTAGAGTAACAGCAACTACACAACATTCGCAGGCGAGAAGAATCGTTCATTCAGAAATGCAAACCGAACGCCGGAGAACTTTTATGCGTAACAGTTGGTCCGTATTTAATAATTCTGGATTTGAATACGATCCTTTAATTGATTACAAAAATCATACTTTAATTATTGTTTTGATGAATAAAAAATGCCAGTTTTGTGATGCTTTAAAATGGAAAGGTGAGACCGCAGGGATGTGTTGTTCTAATGGCAAAGTTTCCATTTCTTTACTTGGTGAACCAGAACAACCTCTGAAAACTTTATATTTATATGATGCAAATGAATCACGGCGCTTTTTAAATAGAATTAGAAAGTATAACTCATGTTTTCAAATGACATCTTTTGGAGTAGATAAGGAGATAAGAATGCCCGGGTTTTCACCAACCTTTACCGTACAAGGTCAGATTTATCATCAAATTGGTTCCCTTTTTCCAACAGAGAACGAACAGCATAAATTCTTGGAGGTTTATTTTATGGGTGATGAAGAAAATGAAGCAAACCGTCGTTGCCTATACATTCAAGGAGTTGAAAGAGATACGGTATTAAAAATTCAAAAAATGTTACATAACCACAACATTTTGATAAATACTTTAAAAACCGCAATAGAGAACTGGCCTCAAGAAGATTATAAGGTTGTCATCCATGCTGATCGAACTCCACGTGGCGGACATGAGAGGCACTATAATGCACCCACAATTAATGAAGTTGCTGTCCTGGTGAGTGGTGACCAGTTCTCTTCACGAGACATAATGTTACGAGCACACGATAACACACTACATGCCTAGCCGATACTCACAAGTTGTATGATGCTTTGCAGTACCCATTAATTTTTATCAAGGGACAGTCAGGATACCATTTTGATATTCCACTCATTAATCCCACTACAAAACAGCCAGTTCCCAATACAAAATTTCATGCATAGATTTTTACTTCTATCACATGATGCTTCGAGAAAATGACTTTAACCTCCTTCCGTGGTAAAGACAGTTCTTTCACCAATTTTAGTAGATATGTACATCAAAGTAGAGAGCGAATGTCTTCGTTACATTTCTTTAAACCAGAAAAAACTGCGAGCTGAAAATTACATTCACCTGCAAGATGCAGATTAGCACGGATGGTAATATAAACCCTAACAATTCAGGCAGAATGATTATTATTCCCTCTTCCTTTGTGAACAGCCCCCGCTATCTGAATGAATACACACAAGACGCTTTCGCCTATGTGCGCACTTACGGCAGGCCTGACCTATTCGTAACTTTCACCTGCAATCCCTCATGGAAAGAAACAACAGAAGAGCTTATGCCCGGGCAAAGAGCTACTAACCGACATGACTTAGTTGTCCGCGTGTTTAATTTAAAGGTCCAAACAATAATGAATGTTATTACAAAGGGAAAAGTATTTGGAAACGTCTAGTGCCACATGTATTCCATTGAATGGCAAAAACGAGGACTGCCACATATGCACATTCTTATTTGGTTGCAAGAAAATCTGCGTCCCAACCAATTAGATAACATAATAAGCGCCAAGATTCCGGATCCAGAACAAGATAAGGATTTGCACGATACCGTAGTCATAAACATGGTTCATGGTCCCTGTGGGGCACGCAATCCAGCATCGCCTTGCATGAAAAATGGAAAATGTACAAAAAAAATCCCCCGAGAGCTGCTAAAGGAAACAGTGCACAATGATAAAGGTTATCCTTTATACAGACGAAGAGCACCTGAAGATGGTGGTAGAAGTGTTACGATTCAGACTCGCAGTGGGGTGGTCCAAACTTTTGATAATAGCTGGGTTGTGCCGTATTCACCCATTCTATGTAAAATATTTAATGCCCGCATTAATGTAGAAGCCTGCAACTCTGTTCGTGCTACTAAATATATTTGCAAATACATTAATAAAGGGAGCGATCAGGCGATCTTCAATCTGCGTAACGAAGGTGTAGCGCAAACTCTTAAATGAAGTACAAACCTATCAAGCTGGGCGATATGTCAGTAGTAATGAGGCAGCGTGGCGGCTCCTTGGTTTACCCTTACACGAAAGACATCCGACTGTTACATATCTTGCCGTACACATAGAAAATAGACAGCGTGTTTTCTTTAATGAGAGTAATTTCCAGGAAAGGATTTTTATCACCTCCTAAAACCCCCTTAACTGCCTTTTCCCAGCTTTGTCAGACAGATACTTTCGCTAAAACATAATTTTATTCCCAAGTCCCCCGTTATTATACATGGAACATCTCAAAAAAGGAGTGGATACGCCGCGTTCAAGGTACGCCTGTTTAAGATTTGCCAGGGGTCAAATCATCAGACGCTCTTGGTCGTGTATACACCGTCCATGTAACAAACTTTGAATGCTTTTGTCTGCGCATGATATTGCATCATGTTCGAGGTCCAACTAGCTATAGAGACCTTAAAATTGTCAACGGTCAGGAATGTGGAACATATAGACAAGCATGTGAAGCTCTACGTTTGTTAGATAATGATAACCACTGGGACGAAACTATGGAGGAAGCCGTGCAGTGCCGATCACCAGACAAAATCAGGGAACTTTACGCAACCCTCATATCATATTGCGTTCTTTCCAATCCTCAAACGCTGTGGGATAAGTACAAAGAGTAGATGGTGGAAGATATTTTGTGGAGGCTACAGCAAGTACATGCAAATATGACTTTTAATGAGCACATCTACTACGAAGCGCTGACGAAAATTGAAAACAAGGTTATGACAATGACGGGGAAGAAGCTTCAAGATTTTGGAATGGTAAGCCCTCGACGATCAGATGAAAATGACTTAAACGATGAAATTACTCGGGAATTAAACTATGATTTCACAGCATTGCAACATAAATTAACCGAATTAGTTCCTCGGTTGCTTCCAGAACAAAGTCACGTATTTCAACAGGTGTTACGTCAAGTAGAGTCAGGGAATGGTGCACTCCTCTTTCTCGACGCCCCTGGAGGAACCGGGAAAACGTTTTTGCTGAACTTATTATTGGCGTTCATAAGAAAAGACCAGGAAATTGCTGTTGCCGTGACTTCCTCCGGTATAGCAGCTACACTACTGAACGGCGGCCGTACTGCACATTCCGTTCTAAAATTGCCATTCAATCTTGCACTTGTACAGGAAGAGTCACCCATCTACAATTTCAGCAAAAATAGCTCTCGAGGTATGATGCTACTACAATGTAAACCTTTAGTGTTGGACGAATGTACGATGTCCCACAAAAAAGCTATAGAGGCGTTAAACCGAACTCTTCAGGATTTGCGAGACAGTACAGATATTACGGGAGGAATGGTAGTTTTACTGGCTGGTGACTTCCAACAAACTCTACCGGTGATTCAGAGGGGCACACATGCAGATGAAACCAAAGCCTGTCTCAAGTAATCAATATTGTGGGCAAAAGTTAAAAAATTCGGCCTAACAACGAATATGAGAGTCCACCTTTATAATGACGTAGATTCCGGACATTACGCAGATACACTATTGAAAATTAGCGATGGACGTTTGGACACGGATGCTGAAGGTTGTAGTTTACTTAGAGGAGAATTCTGTAATTTGGTGGAAAATGATGTGGAGCTCATTGCTAAAGTTTACCCAGACTTACAACTAAATTTTAATTGTGATCACTGGTTGTGTGCAAGAGCAATTCTTGCACCAAAAAATGAAATCGTTAACAAAATCAACACTGTCATTTTGAAAGAGGTGCAGGGAGAAATAGAGGAGTATTTGTCTATAGATACAATCATGGACACAGAACAGAGCACTTCATATCCCGCTGAGTTTTTAAATTCTCTGGAGCTATCGGGTGTACCCTCGCATAAACTACAATTGAAATTAGGTGTACCAGTTATGCTTATGTGAAATTTAGATTCGCCCCGATTATGTAATGATACGAGGCTTCGGCTTACACAATTAGGGCAAAATATAATCTGTACCACCACAGGTGTGGGAAAAGGGGAAAGTGTAATCATACCACGAATCCCAATAATCCCCACTGACCTACCATTTCAATTCAAAAGACTCCAGTTTCCAATCAAACTTAGGTTTGCTATTACTATTAACAGAGCGCAAGGGCAAACATTGCAGGTAACAGGGGTGCATTTGGAAAAGCCATGTTTTTCCCATCCCAGCTATATGTAGCATGTTCGCGTGTGTCCAATGTCCAGAATTTGTATGTATTTGCGCCAAATGGAAGGACATATAACATAGTATATAGGAGCGTCCTAAAATAATGATATATTCTTTTCCCATGATTGCAACGGCCAAGAACAAGCGGAGTAAATAAGGGATGTTAATTAAATGTAGGTTAAATTTAAGATGGATTGAGATTTTCAATTCGCGGCAAGGCATAGCCTATGACTCTACCGACACACACTCCCCTACTTCTTTTCTACTCCTACACTTAATCCTTATTTATATTGTGTAGTTTGTATGTTTCTTTATCTCTACCTGTATTGACCAACAATCTGAATAAGTTCATCGTTTTTATTTTCATACTTCCTGTGTCGACCGACAACCTGCATTTATTGACAAAATAAACATTAACGCGAGAGAAGCCATGGGCAAAAGCTAGTATTTAATTAAAAACATGTCATCTAAAAACGACTGTGTTCCAGACCCAATTCTAATCTAAATAAACTTGATAGCATGCCAATCTTGGGTGGTTGTTTTTAGAATATAAAGTGTGCTTAGGCCTTAAAATGAACATTTGTGTATCAAGGATACTGTACTTGGACACCCATGGGCTTAGGGACCTCTGACCACATCATAAATAAATGAATACAAATTTATAGCGATACTAAACGTTATTGTCACCTCGAATGTTTATTACCTAACCTCCGAATGTATCATTTTTAGCATCACGCGACCATTATTTCGTCTTTCCAGTCAGTCCCGTGTCCATATTCTTTTCCTACGCTCCCTCTCATAATTTTCAATAGCATTATTAATAATTAATGAAGTTGCTGCACCCAAAATTAATCTCTGACGTTCCATAAATATTTTCACTAGAACCTAGTACCAAACTAGCAACGTGTGAATACTCTAGTACCGTTTCTATTGTACTAGCTAGTATAGAGATATCTAGGCGCCAGATAGCACACTTGATTTCTAGTACAAGCAAGTGGCGTGTGATAGTAGCTTAAGAAGTAGTTGGCAAACTGTTGAGCTACATAAATGAACTACTCATTCCAGTGAACTAACTCACTTTGAACTGTTCCCAACAATGAACTGTCCCAAACAGTGAACTGTCCTGGCCATCTCTAAACTAAAGAGAGAGAACAAATCTCGGAAGTCTGAATGCGAATGGTGCGAATGTCGGGAAGTGCATCCACTGATCCTCATCGTACGCATCGCACGCATCTGATTTTGATCTGCTTCACGGAATTCCATCGTGGACGCTTACCTTAATAAGCCAAGATGATATGCTTGAAATAGCCACACATTTACAACATAGAAATACAAGTCTATTAAACAACAACAATAATTATATTTAAATTTTTTAAAAAATAGTACGTTTAATTTCATCGTTATCCAAGGTTTAATGTAAGTAAGAAGCATTATAAAAATTGATTTAAAATGAAAACATTTAATAAAAAATAGACGTACTAACTATACAAAAAATAGCTCAAGTATCGAAATGAATTTGTCCTAACTGCTGACACCTTTTACAAATGCCACCAAATAGACAAACAACACTAATTTGATTCTAAATCAGTGTCAATGGTTGTTCTATTATCGGTATTCCGCGGGGCTAGTTTTCTGTCGCACACTTTCGCCTCAAGCTGTCACCTGCCCCAGATGGAGCTTTGGTGACATTCCTCTCCGAAACTTCTGCGCCACGAAAGCGGGGAAGGGAATAGAAATTTGGAAGATTAACGATAATGCGTGTTTCATTTAAAGAGAAAATAAAATATGTTCGCCATTCTCTGACGAGAAAGTAATGAATGCAGTTTGAATGTCCTCCGTGTAGCTTTGGCTGCCTATATCCAATGGGATGTTCACGGATCAGGGATTCCAACCCGGCCCGACTGCGAAGTTACTCTGGAAGAAAGTTGCTCCCAGGCTGCGGGTCATTAAATATCGCTTCCCCATTATTAGTGGGCGGGAAGTTTAGGAGGCAATGCCTCACCTCAACTTTACAAAACTCCCAACTTGTATTACACACTGCGGCGGAAGGAAGTGGCGGATGGAGGTGGGGGCAGGGCGGAGTGGGTGTATGTTGTCATTTTTAGTTGATACTACTTCACCCCCTATTACGGGGAGTGGGCTGCAACAAATTACCAGCACAAAGGGGAGTAGTCGATACTTTTGTAAAGTTAAAATAGCACTTTGAAGTTTGTTTCTGAATTTTACAAACATTTATTCTATAAGCCTAACAAGATTGTTTTTTTCCCCCAAATTGAGAACAAAGTAAAGTTTCACTTGTTTTCAATTTGTTTTACCTGACAACATATATCGGGAAATATAATCAATATAGCGCAATCTCCAATACCACCGCTCGGATTCGAGAAAATACATGTTTTAAAAACTTAATAAGTTTAATATCATGGTTAGTAAAGATTTAATTTAAGGAGTAGTTATGAGGGAGTCAGTTGAAAGTGCACCCGCATAAGATAGGAATGGGAATGGGAAAAATCCCCCCTAGTGCATCGGGAACAAAACCATGGATCCCATCACCGGCAGCAAAGGCTATATTATAACAGAACGCCCTAGACCACGTAACCACCAGTGTGAGTACTTTATTAAGAATACAATTTCTATGATATTGCGAATTGATAAATACATGCACCAGTGGTCACGTGGTTAAGACGTCAGGCTTTAATAGAGTGAAAAACCCGTGTCGAGGAGGTAGAGTTTCTGTGGAGTGTACTGGGCCTATAGGGGGGAGGGGTTTCCATGTGGTTTATTAATGTAAACCTCCCCCCTTCCTTAGGTAATGAGAGTGTACAGTAGCCCCATGGCTTCTTTTGTGCTGACTGGCAGCTCACAGCTGACTTTTGACAGTCAAAATGTAGGTATATACCTAAATTTTGACCGTCAGAAGTGACAGCATGCTAAACACATGTTTTTGCAGATCATTTGATTCCGCGTAGGGATACGTAATTTGGTCCGGTAACTTTTTAAAGATGTCAGTCAGCACCAAAGAAGCCATGGGGCTACTGTATTTCCTTTAAACTACCCACCCCATTCACATTCCTCAAATAAAGACGAAACAAAACTTGCCGCTAAATGTAGGCTACTCTAAAAACCCTTGAAAATGATTAAAAGCATGATTATATTGCTTATAAATTTAACTACAAATTAATTTTTTTTTTTCAATTTAACCCCATTTTTAAATTGAAACTGTCTCGGTTTTCATCAAACTCTGCGTTTTTCTATATATAGACTAAAGTAGTTTTTTTTTCTTTTTTTCTTAATAATAATATGTTTATTAATAAACTGCGTATGACCCGAACGGGTAGTAAGACGCGGTGATAATAATAATAATAATAATAATATATTAATAAACGAATGTTTTACTAGACCAATCTACACTAATAAATTATAACAAACAGCAGCAATTTTAATATAAAACTACAGTGAGTAGTCGAGCTTCTTGTATGCTTTAATAATTGATTACATTATAAATTATTTTAAACTGATTTTTTAAAATTGATTGGTGGGACCTTTAACGAAGAAAATGGCTGCACACTGCTCAAGATTATTTGTATCAACTTTTTTGAATTTATTGTTTTATTAATGATCCTACTTACGTCGTTTTTGCTTTATTCTACCAAAAGAAATCAAATAAAAGTTGGCTTCCAGGCTAATAAAACAAGAAAAATCGTTCAGCACGTTACTAGTAGGCCTACACAGTATTTTCATTTCGTAATCAATTTCGACTGGTCACCATAAAAACATTTTAAAATACATTATTACATGTATAGCAAGTGAAATTTGTTCTTGGTTTTCATTTGTGATTTTAAAATTCCTCCATGAATTTTGGCGAAAGGCTTGCAATATTATTTTTGTGTTAGAAATTCCTCCACACACATAAAAAAAAATGAATCAAGCAAATAAGTTCAGTTTATATATATATACACACACACATTCTGTCCATACGAGTTTTTCCACATACTTTTCTTAGATATCTAATTCCAACCGCATTCATCTTGGTCTTGTGTTTACCCTGACATATCCACGCTTCACAACCATAAAACAATGTTGGCATTAACACACTTTTATCAACTGTCATCTTTGCCTCTTTAGATAGTACCTCATTCTTTGTAATAGTCCACATACATCCAACTACTCTTCAAGATGTATTCCCCTATCTGTCTATTTCACTATCTACCCTTACATTTTTACACAACATTCTGCCCAGTGACACACAATCATCCCCTTGTTCTAAGAGTTTTCCATTTATACTAAGTTGACAATTATATATTTAATACAGTAATAATGTTTTCTTAGTATTGCTGTTCTGCATTATTTTAATTACGAAATGTTAAATAATATGTCATAGCTATGATACTAATACTAAAATATATGTTGCCCATTTTAAAACAGTTAATTGACCCACCTCGATGGTCATGCGGGGTAAAGTGTCAAGACAGTCTGTTATGTTCTGCCTCTAATTCAGACCAGGTATATATTCTGAGAGTAGTTTCCCTAATTCGTTTCCCACTGCTACTCCACGCAAAAAATAGTACAAATTCACACTCTCTCTAAAATGCTTTTATCCCAACCCCTACTCCATCAGTGGGGCTATAGGTGAGGAAGAGGCAAGTACGAGTAACAGGCAGGAGTGGAAGAGGCAAGGACGAGTAACAGGCAAGGGTGGAAGAGGCAAGGACGAGTAACAAGCAGGGGTGGAAGAGGCAAGGACGAGTAACAGGCAAGGGATGGAAGAGGCCAGGACGAGTAACAGGCAGGAGTGGAAGAGGCAAGGACGAGTAACAGCCAGGAGTGGAAGAGGCAAGGACGAGTAACAGCCAGGAGGGGAAGAGGCAAGGACGAGTAACAGGCAGGAGTGGAAGGAGGTTGTGCATGAAGTTAAGGACCGGCTACGGTTTGAATGGCCGTGGAAGAAAGTATCAGTGTTGTTAAATGAAGATATTCCGGGAATATAGTAAGATTCGGCTCAAAAACCAACAATAGACATATATAAACATTAGTCATAATCTAAGTTGCGTGCTCTATTCTCAATACTTGACCGGGCTATCCATATAAATATTTAGTCCGAATTTAAGATGTAAGAGACGTAAGAAACCACCTTCAGTGAAATCCAACATAATGCCAAGGGAATCTAAATCCTTAGACCTCTCAGCCACCGGTATGGGTAGAAAATTAAAATAAATATTATTGCCAATAGGCCATTAATAAATACATTATTATTATTAGCACCACGTCTTACTACCCGGTCGGGTTATACGCACTTACGCTAATGTGTAGGGTGATTGTGAGATGAAATGAAGGACCTACAGTTTAACGTGGAATCCGAACCACGGTGGAGGCCTTGCATTCCTCACATTCACAAGATGTCTTGTCAGAGGTGAAGGAAGGGTTTGGTAATCAGATAAATCTATGCCGGGACCGAGGATTGAACCCCGGCCGCCAGAATAGGTTTAATAAATACAGGTTAATGTAACATTTTATTTGTGGGCGAGTGTAAGCCTACACCAATCATGATTGAAAGGTTGTAATGATTCTATTTTATAACCCCTTTTTTGATTAATTTATAGATATAATAATATCTGATCCAACGTGCTAATATTCAAAATTCACTCATCTTTAGCAGTAAATGTGAACGTGGTGCAACATCCTTCTGTCTCTCTTTATCAGCCACCCAGGCAGAATCTTCTCCATAGTCAAGAAAGAGAGGAACACAAATGACGCCTGCGTCCCGTTACTCAAGGAGTGTTATTGAAGTTAAGACTTCGTAGATATACATTTTGGCAAGCGTAGCCTTCGTCAATAGCTTGGTAGTGCACGAGTTGTCTGTCATGAAACATATTTTCATCAAATTCACCGAATCCTAATCGGAACCTAACATATTCCACGTCGGGCACAATCTAGGATCCATAATGATGCAGACGGTTGTCGGCCACTACTCCCTATAAGGGTAATCAGCAGCACGTGTGATATATAATGGGGAATCCCAAGTGTTCAGACTCATAACAACAGTGAGTTAAACTAATAATTCCCATTTATATATTATTATTAAAACCGACAATGATAGAACCCCAAATAAATAAAAGACACACCGTAGTAAAATATAGTATTAAGATAGTGCCATTCCAACGTGATGGTATTATATTTGATTACTACCCGCTCGTAGAAAAAGTGCTCCTTACAAGGTTCTTCCCTCACACTCTCCAACTAATTGTCTTTGATCGTGAACACAGTGGCGAGAGAATGCTGGTTAGCACCATCAAAAAGAGTTGATTAAAGCCGTCATTCAACCCACCACAATGCTTGTTAGGGTTGGTGGGAATGAAGGAGGGTGGATACATAAAGCTCAACGAGCAAGCAAGAGAGCGTGTGTCATCAGGTGCAAGAAAATTGACGGTATTTCCGGAGCCATTAACGGAGGGAACAAGAAAACAGTTTAGTGGCCCTCCTGGGAATATTAAAGGGACCACAAAGCTTGTGATAGAGGGGGATGTAGGGTCAAGTGAATCATTATGACACTGCTGTGCCATTTACAACAGGTGGTTTACTGCCTTAATGCGATACTTGGTGGATATATCGGATTGTAGTGGTGGGGGAGAGTTTTGTTCCGTTCAGACATACAAGTGGATTCTAAACAAAGGAAGCATTTAGATATTATTATTAATTTCACTTTAAGTTAGAAAATAGAAATTATTTCGTATGAAATGAATAACACAAATAAATGGATAAATGGTACGGAACTCCGCACGGACTTTCCCACTCCATTGTTTAAAACTGGAGATGTTTTCTCAAAACTCGTAGTATATGTGAAACTAAATAATATACACTAGCAAACCCGAGCAAAAATTGCGTTATACTTATATACAACATTTTTTGACTTCCAGTTATAAATGTTATAATTTTATTTTTAAAGTATTAAATTCCTCATTTGTATATTTGGACCAAAACAAAAAGATCAATATTGGGTCCACAAGAATCAACACTTCGTATTACAATTTTGACTTCCAGTTACAATTTTCGACAGTTTATTAGAGGTCGCACATCTTATGGTTATCGCATTGCTATTAAATTCCTCATTTATAAATATAGACCAATAAAAAGGTAAATATTGAATATTGAGTCTTAAATAATAGAGATGGAACATTGTTGTACAGGCTAAATAAAAAATAACATGAATTTAATAAAATTGTGATAACCTTGAGATGTGCAACCCCTAATAAAATGTCAAAAAAATTAACAGAAAGTAGACATTTAAATACGAGGTATTGACCCTTGTGGACCCAATATCGATATTAGGTTTTTTGTCCAGATATACTAGTGAGGACTTTAACTCTTTAAAAAGAAAATCATGAAATTTAAACCCGAGAGATAAAAAATGTTTAACGTAAGTATAACGCAATTTTTGCTTGGGTTTGCTAGAGTATATTATTTCGTTTAACATATATTACGAGTTTTGAGTAAATATCTCCATTTTTAAACAATGGAGTGAGAAAGTCCGTGCGGAGTTTATTTTCATAAAGAGCTTCCCACTAACATTCTTTTTCTTTTAAAATGCATATACACAACCTCTGCATTCAACCTTGTTCGTCTCTCGCACATTAACGTAGCTAGTACATATATACGTGTAGTCCGAACGTGCAGTAAGACGCGATGATAAACAAAAAGAGGAGAGCTGGGAAAAGCCTGGTTTCTTGGATACATAATTACAAGAGGAGAGTGTACCTATATATGAAACGAACCGGGGTGGCCCAGTCGTAGAGCACTGGCACACAAAGTAAAAATAAAAAAGTGTTTCAGTTTATTATTTCCATTTATGTATATGTTGTTCTCAATTCAAGACCACGAGAAATTACGGTAGACATTTCTATCTCAAGTTTTATTAGTATGTATACGCATTGACTTGTAAAAATGTGTTTCTTTGACAAATAAAAATGTTTACGTTTTATTAAAGGTAGGCCTAACATTTATACGTTTTTAAATTGATTTTTTTATATATATATCTTATTATAAATACAAGTAATGTTTTTGTAGGAATTCGGGTTTTACCCAGGAAACGTTATTGGATGCTGCTTCGAGGGCAACCTTAATAATCTTAACACTGCATTTGTTTACATAATAAAGACTACATTGAGTAGATTATGAAGTTGGATGGTGACGGGGCAATAATAACATCAGTGAGTGGATTATGAAGTTGGATGGTGACGGGACAATAACATCAGTGAGTGAGATTATGAAGTTGGATGATGACGGGACAACAATAACATCAGTGAGTGGATTATGAGGTTGGATGATGACGAGACAATAACATCAGTGAGTGGATTGTGAAGTTGGGTGATGATGAGACAGTAATTACAGTGAGTGGATTATGAGGTTGGATGTTGACGGGCCTATAATAACATCAGTGAGTGGATTATGAAGTTTGATGATGACGAGCCAATAACATCAGTGAGTGGATTATGAGGTTGGATGATGACGAATTTATAAAAGTTACAGCTAGAATTAAAATAAATTGAAGTGCTATGGGAAATATTGACACACGATTTGATGAAATATCATTTGGAATTAGGTTGAACCTAAACGATGTATCGAAATTTTCTAGCTATGCTATCCTGTGTTCGCGTAATTACGAAGTAGCTAACATAAATGAGAAATTATTGAGTATTTTAGTACTGGAAGATCATTTTTCCATTATTGTGGACTGTGAGGATGAGCAGGAAAAATACAATTAACTACCTGTAGAGTTCGTAAATAGTTGGACACCCTCAACAATGCTGCCACACAAATTAAACTCAATAATAGGCAGTATAATACTGCTCTTCAGGATTATAAATACTAAACAGGGCCTATGTAATGAAACCCACCTAGCAGTGAAGAATTAGATACAAATATAATCAAGGTAACCATTTTAAGTTCTCCTCAAGAGAATGTATATTTAATAAAGATGATTGATTTAGCGCCTGTAGAGCCTGGCATCTTTTTATTTTGAGAAGTAGGCAGTTCCCAGTTGAGTCACAAGGCCAAACCTTGGATAGGGTTATATTTATTTGGCTAAGCCCACTTCCAGGTCACGCAGCTAAACAGACATTAGGATTAAAGTAGACGAAGGATCGAATTAGGAGACACTAATACAAAAATGTATTAGAGTGTTCACAAAAATGATAATGTGTATATAAATGTAATTTATTTAGTAAAAAAATAACAATTTTATTAATTAAAATTAATTGGAAAATTACATCTTTTAAATTATTTAAATTAATAGAATTCTGGTCTTCTCCAAACGGACAGTACCGTAGTTACAATTATTTGCGACCTGTGTGTTTGTTTTCATTAGAATGATTTTAGTTCACTCTCTTTTATCTACTATTAATTAATAGACGTAAATGACAGAAAGATACTTTTTTTAACAGACACACCAACCTAACAAAACCTAACATTCTATGAATCTACCAAGGTCATGTTTAGTTTAGGTATTTTCCACAATGGTAAATATTAAAACGAAGTGGCGAAATAGACTCCGAATCGTCTCCTGCATGCGAATAGCATTAAGTAATACAAATGAACTAGGAATAGACAATTTAGTGGAAAGTGTTCAACATCAGAGGTCCCATTAAATATATTTAGGTAGCTTAATTTCTGTTTTTTGTTTGTTACTATAATAAGTAAATAAAGCCAATATTTTAGAATACATTTTAATGATTATTATGTTGGTAAAAACTATTTTATGAGATTTAGGGGGCCGCGAGTAATAAAAGGTTAAGGACCACTGTTCTAGTATATTGCGAGAGTGAAGTTTTAAACAACGCGGCCATTGAAGCCGGACTAGAAAAGTTAATATCTCTACTTTCTAGCATTTATTCATCTTAATACGTCAAGTCATGTTGGCTTAAGCTGTCAGTTTTAATAAATGTATCACTAAGTCTTATAAAATAACCCTAATAATGTTTTTATAATGTAAAACTGATTTCCTCCACATATCCTAGTGTATTGTACATTCTCACAAGCCTCCACATATCCTATTGTACTGTACATTCTCAACAACCTCCACAGACCATATTGTAATGTACATTCTCAACAGCCTCCACAGGACCTAGTGTACTGTATATTCTCAACAGCCTCCACAGACCATATTGTGTTGTACATTCTCACCAGCCTCCACAGACCATATTGTACTGTACATTCTCAACAGCCTCCAAAGGCCCTATTGTACTGTACATTATCAACAGTCTCCACATACCATATTGTATTGTACATTCTCACCAGCCTCCAAATATACTAATGTACTGTACATTCTCAACCGCCTCCACAGAGCCTAATGTACTGTACATTCTCAACAGCCTCCACAGGCCCTATTGTACTGTACATTCTCAACCGACTCCACAGACCATATTGTATTGTACATTCTCAACAGTCTCCGCAGACCATATTGTGTTGTACATTCTCACCAGCCTCCACATATCCTATTCTCAACACCCTCCACAGGCCCTAATGTATTGTACATTCTCAACAGCCTCCACAGACCATATTGTACTGTACATTATCAACAGCCTCCACAGACCATATTGTATTGTACATTCTCACCAGCCTCCACAGGCCCTATTGTACTGTACATTCTCACCAGCCTCCGCAGACCATATTGTATTGTACATTCTCACCAGCCTCCACAGATACTAATGTACTGTACATTCTCAACAGCCTCCACAGGCCCTATTGTACTGTACATTCTCAACAGTCTCCAAATAGCCTAATGTACTGTACATTCTCAACAGCCTCCACAGGCCCTATTGTATTGTACATTATCAACAGCCTCCAAATAGCCTAATGTACTGTACATTCTCAACAGCCTCCACAAGCCCTATTGTACTGTACATTCTCAACAGTCTCCAAATAGCCTAATGTACTGTACATTCTCAACAGCCTCCACAGGCCCTATTGTATTGTACATTATCAACAGCCTCCAAATAGCCTAATGTACTGTACATTCTCAACAGCCTCCACAAGCCCTATTGTACTGTAAATTCCCATCAGCATCCACAGAACCTATTGTACTGTACATTCTCCCCATCGCCCTGAGGATTGTTCAGTTTAAATATTGAAACGTGTATTATTTATAGATTTGTTCTTTCAACGCTGTTACAACAAATAAGAGGGAAAACGCAATCATTTTGATACGAGTTGATGATGCCAACGGTGGAGTCCAATTTTAATTTAGTCATATAAAAGATATCAGTCAACTTGTGTAAATTATGATAGATAATTTGCGCTTATTTATTACGTCTCCAGACCAGAGGGTGTATCTTTTTCATACCTCCTCTTTCCCCTTTGTTAAGGCTTTGGATCCAGGAAGATGTAATCTGTAATTATAATATGGGGAACACAAATCACATATAATTACAACACACCTTTGTTATATTAATATATGGATTTATTTTTATAAATAAGTAAACGTCAAATAAGTAGATAAAATGGTGATAAATAGGGTCCGGATTTGAAGATATTAGACATACGACCTAAAAACTACCTTTAAAAAATTACCAATATAATGACATTAAATAAGAGCAAAGAAATTTAAAGAAACTGATTTAAAATTTCAAAATAAATCTCTTAAAGGAAAAATACCGTATCGATTGATAAAATAAGCCCTTTACGAAACTATAATATGCCAGGAAAAGGTTTAGCAAATTAGCTTTAGCATTTCGCTTCAGGATTAATATTAATAGCAAAGTGTGTGCGCCTCACCAGGAATACCTTACAAAGCTCACTTGTGTGTGGCACACATTATCTTGTAGTTCTGACGAATGTTTTCTGAAACACCTTTTGTTTGATTAGTCATGAATATACAAAACATAGATATTATTCAACATAAAAGTCTAAAAATGCTTAAGACATTACGAAAAAAAGAAAATATAAATTAAAAATCCAAAATTACAAAAAGTTTAGTAAGAAATAGAAATTACACCAGAATTTGGTCCCCGGTGATAAGGTTCCAGCCAGCTCTTTTAAGGCACTGATGTAGTATTATCTGGCCAAACAAACTAACCGGCGATTCAACAATAGCCCGATTACAAACTCACCCAGATTTTCAGGAACGCGGACTGAACTTCAGTCTCATCTTGTTTAGTTTGCCGATGACGGGGAGGTCAGATTTCGAATCTTGGCTGGGAGTAAAGAAGAAGTTTTCCCCAAATGGTGATCTCTTTTCTTCTCGCACATATGCTGTTATCTTTCCACTAATATCTACCTTCCTCCCCACTAAATCATTTGTGTAATTTGTGCAGATAACTCGGATGCGCAGTATTAGAAGATATTTTTAAACTTCAGGTTCCGAAATAAATCCTCAAACCCTTCGTTTTATTATGACACCATAAAAATATGCTATGCGATGGCTTTAACTCAGTGATTCCCAACTAGGGTTCCACGAGAATTTGAAAAAGCTTTCTTTTTGTTGGTCTGTCCATAATTTTGGGACAGTTTAGAAATATGTTAAGAGGGCTCATGCATCCGAAGAAGATTAAGAGAAGAATGCTTGTTAAAAGTGAGCTTAGTAAGACTTTAGACAAGCCAAATTCAAGTATCCAGGGACAGTAATTAGTAAATAGAAATAGGAAATAATTACTCCTGAAATATTTGTATTCAAAAGTGCGAGCTAATAATTGTTTAGCAATCTTACAGGCTTACACTATATTTTGTAATTTGTCCCTGTCGAACTTAATATATGTCAGCCAAGTAAAGGTTCCCCGAGATCTTAACAAATACTCTTAAGGATTCCTCCAAACAAAGAGTGTGGGAACCCCTACCTAACTAATAGAGACATTAGTGTGTTTCATATGAGCGTGTTTTAATTAGATTTACATTCTCTAGAAAAGTAATATTTATACCTTTTTCAGAGGGTTTATGATTTCAGAAAAAGAGAATTTGTGGTGTATAATTCAGATCTGTTTTGTTTTGAGAGCTTTCTGTTGATGCCTGTGGTTGAGGGCAGGGCAAAAGCTAACTTACCTCTCGAGCTGCCGACCACGAGAAAGAGAAACTCTTTTATCTATTATTCTCAACCAGTCCTGCTGTCTGGTTTGTAGAAAGCTTTTCCAGCCAGCTACTACCATTTAATTACTGTCTTATGAGCATTCAGTTGTCAAGGGACAAGTATGTATTGGTTAGGGAACAATTTGTTACCCAAAGAAACAATAAACCAGAATTAACTCAACAGTGTTAAAGGGTTAGTTATGATCCTTGGCTCAGGTATATTCCAACAATCCGAGTGGATTAAACAGTCGCAAGCAAGTCACCACGCAGAAGGAAGGACGGTGTTTACAAGTTGGTATATTTCGACGTGAATAACACTCACTTTAATGATGAAAATAATGATAGTGTGATATTTGCAGTTATGTTGCATTGAGTACATGCCAATGTGTTTAGTGTTCGAGATGAAAAATGAATCGACAATTTTCTCTTATTTTTCCGAAATATTTTTCATTCATTTTTTTTTTTACAGAAATAATTTCAACTATTTAATGGAGCAAACACAATTCTCTTCTAACAGTTGCGTATTGACTACATCGCTTGGTAGTTGAATGTATCACTAGTGTCGGGTCTGTTATAAACCATACATTATGTTTAATACTTCAACAATAGTCAAGGAGCGTATAACCCGAACGGGTAGTAAGACGTGGTGCTAAATAATAATAATAATAATAATAATAATAATAATAGTCAAGGCCTTAACGAAAATATCCCCTCCTTTGAGATTTAATTATATACAAATTTTACTGAAAAATGATCAGCTCTAATTGCCAAATAATGTTATTCCCAGCCCCGAAACCCATTGCCCCACTAGTCCCCCTAACCTACTATTTGATCACCTTCTGTATATGCAATAGGCTCTAGGTGCCGTCTCCCCTAACCTAACGCCTTCACCACTGCGGAACTATTTACTAAAAATCTACAAGAAATGTTTTAAATTATTGCGTTGAAATCATTGTGTTTACACAGTAACATAAATATATTTAAACTATTTATCTAGTTAGAAAAGAAATACCGAACATGTCTGTTTATTTATTATGGAAATAGAAAATACCACGTAGGAAGAAAATAAATTGTTCTAAGCGCTTCGTTCTGCAACTGTATGGAAAAACTTTTTGTTTGGAGAAATATCAGAAGTTCGTTCAGTAAAGATTCAAATACGTACAAAAGGAACAAGACAAGAACACATTATAAGGCATTCCGTTTACATAGGAATTCTCGCTATTCCTTTGTTGTAAAGTTTCACAGTTAAGCAACTTTTAATTATCATGTTAACTTTGAATGGATTATGTCAGAAAATAAAATAAATGGCACCACATAATATGGAGAAACTTTCGCTGTAACTTCATTGTGAATTAATGACCTGTTTTGTAAGTGAAATTTCTTAGGTCTATGTTCACAGTATTGTTGAGACATTCCAAAGACACATCAAGAGTTTTTAATAAAGCCAATAAAGAAAAATGTTTTTAAATCTTGATTGAACTTCTATTAATTATGTAAAACAAAAAATTATATGAGTTTACTAAAGCAATTCGAACTTACTGTGGTTGTATTATTTTCAAAGACAAATGGTTACACGAATGAAATACATTATAAAGCCCACTTTCTTTTCAGCAGTACGTCTAACTAACCGTTCGGGCTATGCGCTTATGTACTAATTACGCTAGTGAGTTAAAGATGGTGAGGGTTGAATATAAAATAAGTGTACCCGCATTTGCGTAAAGAGAGATATAGGGTGGGAAACAATTTATGAAAAACCACCCTCAGAACAAATGACAGGTATCGATACACAATATCACCGTTATTAGCAGTTCTGTTTATTGCGAGAGTAGCACCTTAAACCATGAGGCCAACGAAGCGGGTTTGGTATTATTAATAAAAATCTTCACATAAGTAAATATTTGAGTTTTTTAATAGTTTATTTTATTTTATAATTTATTTGCTCAAGCATTTCAATCAACAATTAGTATAGAGGAAAAGGTGATACCATTACTAATCGATAACATCAAAGAATGTACGATGCCAATCATCCTGTCACCCATCCTTATGCCTTACAACCTCTACCCCTCAACTGTCATCCCTCCTCATCCTGCCAACCTTCCTCACCCGGTTCAACCAGACTTCCCCCCAGCTGTCAACCCTCATCTCTCACTCAACCTTTCAGGACTTGTCATCAATAGATCACCAAGGTATACATGGTCTATTTCTATCTTCTGAGAATTCGGTGAAACAATTTTAGTGAATTATCATGTAATATTAGACTTGAGTTATTCCGAAGAAAAGTTCATTTTTTTAGCACGAATTGTAAACTCAATAGACAACAGTTAGTAATTCTTCACTAGTTTTACCCCGAAAAATTCTACATTATTCTAGCTTATCAGCCTTCTTCGCTCATGTAATACTAAGAGATTCCAAAATACAATATTTATGGAAAATCTATAGAATTAGTTGGTAGTGCTTTCAATTTAAAACATTTAGTGGAAAACATCTTAAGAATGCAATATTTCTTTTTAATGGAAAACTACCATCTTTGGGAACTAGCTCAACTCCAGAATCAATTATGATAAAGTCACTACAAATAGCAAAGCAATTCTCTCTTTTCAACTTTTCATCGATTCATATACTCAAGACCACCAAGACTAGCAAATTACTTATCCCCACTCCCCCACTCAACCCTCTCTTTTTCTTATCGTTCTAGATGTTAAGTTATTTACATTCCCATTCCAGACAAATGCTGGTATACTTTAAACACCTACTACACTTAACTTAGAGATCTTAGCAAATTAAACACCACAACCAAATCCATTAAGGTGAATTCCTCTCACCTATCACACCCTCTACCACCTCCACTTCCTCCACTACTTTCTCCCAACCATCGACTTCCGCCTACCATCCCTTGTCCCTAGTTGGATATAGGCTTGGTTTTAAGCGATCTCCGTCTTCAGCTATAAGCCCGAGAGTATTTGTTTATTATCCTGCTACCCCCTTCTTGTCAGCCGAGAGAGGTTATTGTCTACACCAATCTGACGTTAGAAATTGTCATAAACATTACAGTTCAAACACGACGTTATAAGCCACTCTTCAAACCTCGGTGAGGTCATAGGTTGAAGAGTGTTATAATAGGCGCGATGACGACTGGTCAAGTCAAAAACATTACAAATTTCATAAATATATCAGCTTCTAAGAACGCCCTTCAATCCTACAAAAACTCATAAACATGTATACTTTTGAAATTTAACACCAAGTATTCTCATTTTAAATTATATTGCAGGTTTCTAGCCTCCATTCAACCCTTAGATGATAAATCCCTAATCATTAACGTTGTAATCTTAAACTTTGATCGTGAACAACCCACTCAATGCAAATATAAATAATAATCACATCTAACTGTGATCTTGGAGGAATAATGGACGAATGTCAAGTATATAAACTTAATCATTATTTGCTTAAAGTAGAAAGCCCCTTCAAGCTGACTTCAGTGATACTCATTCATATATTGTAAACAATAATCACATTTACATGTTATCTTGGAGGACGAATCGACTAACGTCAAGTATATAAATTCAATCAATATTCGCTTTAAGTAAAAACCCTTTCAGAGCGACCCCAACATGTAGTTTATAATTCTAAATATTCTTCAACTTTAAGGTGACTAAGGACCTAAAACAAATTATATATTATATATCTAATGCATGAACAAGAGGGCGTAGGAACAAAGGATGCAATATAAAAAATACCTTCCATCCCTACTCACCTCCCAACCTCCTCTTCCTAATCGTCGGCTTAATAACGTCCTGACTCTAAGCAGCTCAACTTCGTAACGCTGAATTCCCTTGGTGTATAATACTAATATATACTTAAGTAAATACTGGTAAAGAATGGATGCATCTTCTCATAACCAAGTATACTTTCTAAATTTAATATCCTTCACTCCCTATCTTACAGAGCTCCCACTCAATATTCTTGGGAGATTAGCCAACATCCTAACGCTTGAGTTCAAAACGATAAATTCCTATTCACTTTCAAGGTTCATACTTGATTTCAAATACTGTACATTAATCCTTGAAGATAAAAGGAGATGGATTCACATTATAACTATAAATACTTTCTACTACACCTTGGAGAAGGGAGCATCCCATGTCCTGTAACAGGTGCAGACAATTTTGATAACCTGATGATGCCACACATACTGATTAGGTAGGTTAGTTTTATCCATGACATCTATCAGATCCAAGAAACATACATTGAATCGTAGTCCATTGATCATATAATTCATCTTACAATATTTAATTATCATTCTCACATTATACCTAAAATACAATAAGTAAATTATATTTTATAGTTCATCAACGTCATTCTTTATGCTTTATTAACATTTTATCAGATATCTACATTTTCCTTAAACAAGGACAGTCAACTCTGTATTATACTTAGACTTGATCTGCACTCTGCATCATTCTTTGATGTAACTCTAGGCATACATGACACATTATATTTGATTATTGAGGAAGACCGTGATTCACAATTCTCAAACAACCACATTTGAACAATGATCTGAATTATGCATTATACCAAGACTTGATCGGATATCTACATCATACTTAGACGTATCCTTAGTAATACATGATACTGGCATTATATTTTATGGCTGATCAAAGTCATGCCTCATACTTTAACAGCATGTGACCAACAGCATTTTGAGCACAACAATGTACATTCTAGAAACATATGGCTCAAACGGGTAGTATGACGCGGTGCTAAAAAAATCATTTTAAATTCCGTCATTCCTCTACCTTACATTCTGAGAAAAAGGGTTATTGAGGGTTATTTTCGTGAAAATGCATGATCTTATCTGACAGTTCCTTAACCGGTATTATCTCTCTCTACTTTAAGCAATTCATTGGTGTGTTCTTATCTTCTTTTATATGAAATATAATCTTGTGAATGTGAGGAATGCCAGGTCTCCACCATGGTTCGGATTCCACGTTAAACTGTAGGTCCTTCTTTTCATCTAACAATCACCCTACCATTGCACATTAGCGTAAGTGCATACAACCCGAACGGTTAGTAAGATGCGGTGCTAATAATAATATATGAAATAATTTTGGGAAAATATGTTCTAGAGACTAGTGTTTTTCTCCTAAATGTCGACTTTCCTAAGCTACGACGTTGGAACTCTATGAGGAACTTTAATATGCGGTCATGTCAGGACTGGTATTTAGGCTTCAAACAGAAATAACCCCGGCTTCTGTCTAAACAACAAGCGTCACTCTTGTCTAATCGGTTTATTATCTTTCATTTACACGTCTATAAACATGCGCATAGAAGCGCTTGACCATCTCAAAACTATTCTACTCATGTTGGTCATCTAAAGTTTATCCATAATGAGTATATCGTTCTCAAGTCTGGCCAACTCATGTTGTTATCCCTTCACTGCGGCTTCGCGGTAACTGATTGGTCTCGTCGAAGTCCAGCTTCCGGGCGACGGTGGTTGTTAGGCGTCGATCTCGTGGGTCCAGTGGATGGGGGTAAGGAA